>CAOJBI010173765.1:0-12492 GCA_948277035.1 Euphorbia corollata
TTATTTGACATGTCAAAATTGGTCTTTTCTTTGTTCATCATTTGGCCTACTTAAAAAGGTAGCCCCTCGTCGTCGTCTTCTTATGATGTACACGTTACGCACCATGTAAAAATATGTGTATTTTATGAATATCAAAGACTACAGAATTCCTATTTGATAGGAATAAAATAGAATTTATTTAAAGGTCGGATACATGTTTAAACTAATTTGAACCCTTAATTTGATTAACTTTTTTCAAGTGACGTTCTAAATTTTGATTTTTCCCTACTGAATTATGAGGGTTGGGAGCTATGATGAATAAATTGAAAAAAATAATGTACCACTCTGATGATTTATTTTATGTGCCGAATAAATTTAGAAAATCACGATTTTTTGTTTGTTTCTAGTTTTCTTTTTGAGGATAATAGAGAATAAGTTTAGTATTCACTTTGGCTGTTACGTAATTATCAAGCCTAGGGGTCAGTGACGGAGCCAGAAACTGAAACGAGGGAGGGCGATATTTCAGTATAAAATATCCCGGTAAAAAAAAATCCGGCAATATATTTTTCCGGCAACAAAAATCCGACAAAACTTATAAAATTTAAAATAAATCATTAAACATTCACCATATAAACAAACAAAATAAAATATTTAGTTCATTTTTTTGAAAGGGAATTTAGTTCATTTCAATTTAAATAACTGAGTTCTACAAGTATCCATGTTTTGCTGTAAAAAATCTTAGCATTCCAGCACAAAAAAATTTTTCCGAGAGAATGATGAGAGAGATAGTCCCCCTTCTCTCTAGGGGAATCATCATTGATTTTGATTTTGGTTAGCATTTTTGCCTCGTCATCCTCCTTCCTTTTTCATTTTTTACTTACCCATTCATTTATTCCCATCCCTTCCCTCACCCTTTCTTAATTAAATACCCTATCACCCATCCCATACAACGCACGTTCTCATCCTTTTCATGGGACTTTTATTAAAATAACCTATCTTTCTTCAACCCATCCTCTCCTGACAACCATCGTGTTTTCTTGCTTCTGCCGGCTTCATTTTTTTTTCCGATCATTCTCATGGCTTCTCCGGCCATTCTCTCTGATTTTAATATTGCTCACCTTTTTGATAGAACCTCATTTGCCAAGGAATCAGCCTCTCACCATCAGCCTTCTATCCCGTCAAAACCTCAATCTTCTAAACCCTTTAACCTCAATTCGAGCTACATTAACATACACCAATAACAAATCAATTCGAGCTCCGAGAACAAAAAAAAATTGAACTTACGCATCGGAAGAAGGACCAAACAAAGGAATCTTTTTCAGAGGCTGAAACGAAAACCTGCCCAGAAACTTGGCAACGCAATCGCCATCAAAACCGAGATTGTTCTTGGGGCAATTGTTGACATACATAGCCGCAATGAAAACAGCAATATTAGAGACAATAAACATAAGAATCAACCAGGAAATCCATTGCTTATCGAAGGTATCCTGGTAATACAAATTAGGATTGCTAGCGTAATAATAGTAGAAAAGATGGAGGATTTGCAGATGCAAGGAGAGGGGGCGGCGCCGGCAACTGAAGCAAGCATACAAAGGGGTATGAAATTTCCGATGATGAGGGGGGCGGCCGCCCACCTCCGCCACCCCCTAGCTCCGCCACTATATATATATATATATATATATATATTAGCTATAAAACATTCCGAAAATCATGATAAATATGGTACATATTGTCAAAATTATTATATTAATTACGTTAGGCTAGTTACAATAAAAAAAAATAAAAAATTCATCAAGTCATACATTGCCATGACCTATTGCCTTAGTTTTATTGACCAAATATTAATGTGATTATCAAAAGATTGATGATTACGAGCCGTCGGATTAGAACATGGTTTTATAAGTGTTATGAGTTGTAAATACGTTTAGTTTTGGGTCCTTTTGGTGAAAGATCCTCCCAAACTAATGCTTATAGTTACCCAGCTGAAAAGAAGAAAGAATAAATATTTTCAAATTTTTTATTTTAGAAATTTAGCATTTAAAAAAAATATTCACAAAGGTAAAAGGGCAATTCTAAGGCACCAAATATGATCCAAAGACATGGATACCCACTATGTATTAAGAATATGACTATTTTGTCTTTTTTTTCTAACTTATCATTTTTTTATAAAGCATAATTCTAAAGCTATGCAAAGATTTTTTTTTCTTCAAAACAATTAAAATGTTGTTCAATAACCTCTATAAAAGCATTATAAGTTTAGCCTGATTAAACTTTTGCGAATTGTTATGGTTGATAGTTGTTAATTTTTTGGGTTGGGTTGAGAGTTTTTTTCTTTAATGTAAAAACATAATTATGTAATTTTTTTTTTGGAGAAAACATTTTTTTAGCAGATAAGCAATTTGTAGGTGGCAAAAATCGAACCACAATCACCCCTTTTGTGGATGTATACCATTTAAACCAAGTCCAATTAGTAATCGTAACTAAATACTTAAATCACTAGTATGACACTAAAATTAAAAGGTTGAACTATTAGGTTTTGATCTAGTGACCACTATCTTTTAAAAATCCGAGAATTATGAGGTTGTAGGCTCAAACATCAAAAGAATCAACAAAATTGATAAAATGTCACATTATTACTAAAAGGAAATCAAAATGTTGTAAGAAAAGTTTTCAAATATCCACTTAGTACTTCCATATGAATTAAAATCAGACATCATCCACTCATTTCATGACACGTATCAATTTTTTTAATTTATCTCTTCTACAAATAAGTCATGCTGGGAAAATAAATAAGAAACTCGAAATGAGATATAAATTTAAATATTTTTCACATCGCTTGAGATATTTGAAATTTAAGTACATTTTCCTCATTCAATATATTTTCATGTTTTCTTTCTGTGTCCCTCGTTCTCACATGATTATTTTTATTTTTTGTATTTTCTCTTTCCTTTATTTCAATATTCCTATAATCAAATGCCCAGTCAACATGTGTATAGAAACAATGAAGGGCAAAACGTATTCAATTCCAAATATTTAGTTTAACTTTAGAACTTTCAAAGAGGCTAAATTTATTTGTTATATGAAACTCTCAATAATTTATCTTTTTATGCTATGATTGATAAAATAAAACAATAAAAATAAAATTATTATAGATAATACAGTGATAAAAGTTAATATATAGTACTTTAATAAAAAAAAAGTTGAATTAATTTATATATTTTGATCTAGTAAACGCCACGTAAATTGTAATGGATGTTTGGATTATTTTAAGGGCTTAATATATCAAAAACTCTCAATTCGTTTTTAAATATCATTTTTGTCCTGAATTTTAAAATATTTGAAATAATTTTTTAAAATTGCAAATGTGCATTTCAATTTCATGTGCTAGTTTATAATTGTTTTAACTTTTCAAAAATATCTTTTCTTGATTTTTATTTTGCAATCAAATTTTATAATATGACACAGTAGAACAAATTAGTGCATGTTTTACAAATTTACGTGACTATTTGAAACTCGAATCATGTTTACACAAGAAGTTCGGGATACCAAGAAATTGCAAGTTTTGATTGAAGCTTTGATTTGTTGGTTTTTCTTTTACCGCCAGTGATAAACTAACACGGTTAAGAAATTGCGGATAGTGACAGCCTTCATGATCACCGTTGGATCTTTGTGGGTCCCACTTTGACATGAATTTACCAAATCAAACGGTGACAAGTGTGTTTGTGAGCATGAATAATGACGCATGGCGTGACTTTAATGCCTATGGTATACTTTTGTGAAAAATATAGAGACCCCCAATTCATTGAAAAATATAGAGACCCACTTAATATTTATCAATATTATGTCACCAAATATAAATTACTTATTACTATAATCTTGAAGGATAATATAAAATAAAACAGAAAAAAAGAAGCCAAACAAATCCTTCTTTGTTTCTTTCTCCCTTTTTGGTTGTTCTCTTGCTTAAGTGTTTTCTTTATATTTTTTTTTTGTCCTAGTTGTCAATTTTCTTTCAAAACCTCTAACATTCACATTTTTCCTCTAAATTTTGGGAAACAAATATTTAATGGGGTTTGAAAATTTACACAAGATAAGTCCATAGTCAACTAGAATTTGAGCAAACAGTATCCCTAATATACCAATCACTCACCATTTTCAAAGGTAAAAAATATGACTTAAATTCATAAAACATAAAAACAAATCATAAAATATTCATCTTTCCCCCACACAATTAAAATATCACACTTCTCTCTTAAAATTAAGATTCGCATAATATCCTGAAATATGACAAAAATTAGAGAAATAATATAGAATTTGATGGACTATTTGTGTTTGAACCACCATAAATTATAATAATTAATCATAAATTCTCATGTGATAACTATTTTCAAGTGAAACGAAATATATTTCACCTCTCATAAAATATTTATGCCATGTGAGGTGTACATATAAGAATAAATACAACTAAACTCAATACAAATAGTTTACCATATTTAGCATTTTACATTCTTTTATATTTTATTTTATGGTACAATCATTCTGTTAACCAAAACTTAGGATTATACTTGTTATTTGTCTCAAACTAATGAAATTTGATTTAGTGATGATGACTAGTATAAGTAAAAGTTTTTGTATGTTGATATTATTTTTATTTTTTAACAAAGTAATCATATTCTACAATAGTGACATTCTACTTTAATGACGTGAAATTTAATATGCCGTAAAAGATAAAACAATGATAATTTTGTCAATAACAGTTCAAACCTTTTATTTTTGTTCTTTTTAAATGTCATTTATTTATAACTTTTATATTTTTTTTCTTAATTTACTATTTTCTTAATTAGGATACGGATAAAGTATTAATGAATTTGTAAATAAATTTATTTGTAGAATAAATATTTTATCATGATTAAGGTCTTGACGGTGATTACAATGGAAGTTTTGAATTTCAGAAATTTCAGGTTCGAGTCACATCCGGAATGAATTGATTTTTTTATTTAATATAAATATAAATGAAGCAATTTTTTTAAATGTTTTTATTAGTTTATATGATAACAATTTAAAAAATCGGAGGAAGTGGTAAAATGATAAGAAATTAGTAAAATGTATATCATGGTTTGTTAGTAGTAGATAGGATTCGCCTTTAAAAGAAATTTTATTTTCGAGTCTTATTGAGATTATATACTACTCGATTGATAAAATTATAAAAGAAATGAAATGTTTGAATAACATAAAAATAAAACATTTACTTCCCAAACAATACTATGGAATAGAATACAGTCACAAATACCCCTTCTTCTTTCCCTTTCCCTTTCTCATTCTCTCTCTCATTGTTTCTTCTTCCATTTCAATAACCCCCATTTATTAGATTCCTCTTAATGCTCCTTTCTTTTCTCCATTGGATTGTACACATTCCCAACTCAGTTAACCCCTCTTAATTTTTTCCCTTCTCCTTTGATTTTTAATTTAAACCTTTTTCCCCAAATTCACACAACTGTTAAGCTTTAAACTCTTCTGGGTTTCTTGGCTTTTGCTCTATTTTGCAAGCTCTATTTCTGGGTTTCTTGTAGAATAGCCTACTATTCTCACTAGTATATAAGCTTTGAACATAACAAATAATTTTTACTGAATTTTTGTTATAATTTTTACCTTTTTTTAAAAAAAATTTGTTCTCATTTTTTGTAAATTGCTTTGGAGTTTTCAATTTCCTTCCCTCAAAGAACAGAGGAATATGGGCAAGCAAGGACCTTGCTGTCACTGTGGAGTTACAAGTGAGCTCTTGTTTCTCCAATTTTTTTTTTTTTTTTTTTGTGCTTTTTTATTTGCTAGAAGAGAAAATAAATGTTTTTCGATTCTTAATTTACTTTACTGATATAATTAATATTTGCTTGAATCTAAATTTAAATGTTTGGGGATGTATTGTCTTCTCATTGAACGGAACAATTAAGAAATAAGGATGGATTACAAGGACAAAGACGAGAATTTTAGAATTTATGATGTATTTGTTGTTTGTATGTACAGGAAATTTGAATCATATCTGCGTTGTTTTTCTTGTGCTTTTGAATTTGTTGTTGAACTTATAAAACTTTCACCTCTTGTTTGATGTTTTCGTGTTTGACCTTTTGGAAATGTTCAAAAGTCTTAGTTCAGTTTGGAATCTGTTGAATATTGGGAAAATTAGTTTAAGTTTGATTAAATATGAACTGCAATTCTGTTTTTAGTAGTCAAACTGCAATTCCTCTTTGTCTTCTCATTGTAGAAACAAATGATGCAATGAAAAGCTAAATCTTGATTGAGTTCTTCATGTGAGGGTATATTCCTTATATTTGATCTCCAATTCAACTCAAACATTCAGAAAACTCCTTTTACCAATCTGATTCTGCTCATTCAAAGGGTTATTTCGAAATTCGAACTAAAACACCGGAATGAGCTATAGGTATAGACTTCAAAATGTTCACAAAACTGTTAGAAGTATAGAGTTCATCCTTACCTGCCCTTAACTCTTAGGAAACTAGTTTATGTGGTGTTTATAATCCTGATAAAATGGCAGATAATGCCACATGTTTATAGTAATGAAAACAAGGCAGCAAGGGTAGTATACTCGTATGCATTGTCAATAGGTTACACATTCTGGCAGACCTAGTCGTTTTCTAGATGATACATTAACCCGGCAATGAAGACAGGAGAAAAAATTTTAACACCTAGAAATATATGAAAGATGCTTGTTATACTTAATGCTAACAATAATTCTGTGTATAGGCACGCCTCTTTGGCGAAATGGCCCTCCTGAGAAGCCGGTTTTATGCAATGCTTGTGGGTCTAGATGGAGAACAAAAGGGACTTTAGTGAACTATACACCTCTTCATGCTCGAGCAGACCTTGATGACTATGAGGATCACAGGGTTTCTAGAATGAAGAGCATATCTATGAACAAGAACAAAGACGTGAAATTTCCTAAAAGAAAGAAAAATCATGATAATGGGGTGATAGGCGGAGTTTTCCCCGATTACAACCCGGGTTTTCGGAAAGTTTTAGATGAAGATGTCAGTAATAGATCAAGTTCTGGTTCGGCTATATCCAACTCTGAGAGCTGTGACTTGACAGGTTGGCGCCTTACCCCAAGTTATTTATGCCCTCTGTATTTTTTATATGATATTCATAATACAAGTGCCTTGTTTTTTTTTTACAGGTCAAGCTCAATCAAATGTGTGGGATACATTGGTACCTTCTAAGAAAAGGACTGGTTTTAATCGGCCAAACCAATCTCCTGTCGAGAAGCTGACGAAAGATTTATATACTATCTGGCACGAACAGCAGTCTTCTTGCATCTCTGGATCTTCTGAAGAGGACTTGCTTTTTGAGAGCGAAACGCCAATGGTTTCTGTTGAGATTGGACATGGAAGTGTTCTTATTAGACATCCTAGCTCTATAGCTCGAGATGAGGAATCTGAAGCTAGCTCCCTGTCTAATGAGGCATATTCACATTCTGTGGCTTTTCCTGTACATAGTGAAAATAAAAATGTTAATATACCGAGCCCTGGGTTTGAAAAGACGAAGAATCCTACTGGACAATGGATGCTGCAAGAACAACTGAAGAGGTGACTATTTATTTTGGATATGAAATATCTATTCATGGTTTGGTTGGATAAAAAAGAGAACTTTAAGCTAGTGAAAGACATTTGATAGTTGTGGTTGGTAATAGAGAAACATAAACACATCACTTTTGTTTAATCTGATGCACTCCACTCTTTGGAATTTCAGGGACAAGTCTCAGCATGAAAGGATACAGTTCTTGGCGAATCATAATTCGCCACTTTGTGATGTCAACTTGAATGTAAGTCGCAATATAATAGTTTTGGCGAGAATGGTCCTTTGAATATACTCTTGCAAATTTCAAACTATTCTCCAATTTGCAATGTCTTTAACTTTTTATGAACGATAGCATCTATTTTCTTTTATTTATTGAAGGATAGCGTTGTAAGAAACTCTTCTAATTCTAGCAGGCCCATTTATGTGTGATGATTCTGTTGTCATTCTGTTATCTCAGGAAATTCTTAATTTTGAGGAGTTTGCTAGATGCTTGACAAAGGAAGAGCAACAATGGTTACTAAAATATTTACCGCCTGTTGATAATACGAGACTTCCTGACAGGTCAGTATTGTGCTCATTAACATGATTTAGCACGACGAGACAATTTGGAAAATGTATTGGCCGAGACCATACAAAAATCAATTGTGCATATTAGTTGGTCAAACAATAGTTCTTACATTGTACTGGCAATGGTTTTCCAATCCTTTTGTGTTTATCTTGTGTGGCAAAAGAGTTGACAATGTCATGCTTCGTTTTTGGGTGCAGTATCAAATGCATGTTTGATAGCCCTCAATTCAAGGAGAACATATCTTGCTATCAACAAATGCTTGGGGAAGGGCTCTTTGATCTCTCCTTTGTAGGACCAAAAACTGAAGACTGTAATACTTTGAAAAGGCTGACGCTGTCCAATTTTTCGAAATCCAAATGGGTGGAGCATTATCATCAGCTCAAGGTATGAACTTTCAAACAAAATTTATCTTGTGCATAAGAATGCTGCTCCTGAAATTCAAGTCCAGAAATATATTGCTAATTATAGCCTCTCTTTTAATGCAGAAGTCTAAAAGTAGTACTGGAAAGTCTCCTTTTGGGAGAGAACCAAATGTTTTCACATCTAAGAATCTGCTTAGTGCCAAGAGATCACGTGATAGCCAAGGCCAAAAACATCCAGGTGACTAGATAACTGCTAATGCTAGATTACTATATGTATTAAGAAACGAATAACTACTACTATTACTTGGTACCAGCATAGAGATTAAGGTTCAACAACTTAAACTTATTTTAAAATGGCAAAGAAAAGCCCGGATCTCTAAGAGCTGAATTGAATTGAACTAATTTCCGGACAAATTTATAATTATGTAGAGCTGAACTGAACAAAATTGATTTTAAGCCAAGAGAACAGGGCCAGAATCTCTGCTTATACGAGCTGCAAGACTGATCTATGAAGAAGAAAATTGTGGCATATGGTTAATTTGCTTGTCATAATAGTTTAAGCTCTAAACCATAAAGATCATATAAATCAGTCATTGACAAGGCTGATTTGGAAACCATTCTGATTATAGTTTATCTGCATTGTGAAGCAGAAGAAGCAAAGATGAAGAGTCCGAAAAGGATTAACGTGATGGCGGGTGCCTATGAAAACAAAGAAATGGAGAGTGAAGGTAGTTGCTTTAGTCCAAGAAGCCTATTTGCCTTGCCTCCTGATGGAGGCTCCCTTATGTTGGATTCTTTAAATTATTCAGAAAAAAACTCCGATCAGGATTTGCTGCTGGATGTGCCATCTAACGGCTCCTTCCCGCAAGCGGAGCTTCTTCTCCCTGCTTCAAGCTGTAGTTCAACAAATCCACGTCAATTCCAATGCCAAAAACCTTTTCATCACTAAAATATGTAGATTCATAGTTTGCTACATTCCTGCGATTTAGCTCACAATTCGTGAATGAGGTTTGGTGGTTCTTTGTCCTAGGCTTTTCGAACTTGGTACGCCAAGGGATGAACTTGGATGGGGCTTTTTTTTTTTTTTTTTGTATAGGCTGACAACAGCAGCTTGTAATATATAGCTCAAAATGCTAAAGAGATGTGCTTTTTAAGAGTCATGTATGATTTTTTTTGTCCATGTATTGCAATATGATTCTAAAGGTGCATTTTGACTGGCTAGTTACAAAATTCATACGAGGGGAATTAGTGGAAAAGGTAGGTTAAAGTATTTGTTTCTTCAAGACCAATTTTTTGAGCCAGAGGATTGGTTTCGTGGTCAAACTTTGAAATGTCTTTGCTTTTGGCCTCTCAAATCTACAGGGAAGAAAGAGTTTATTAAGTAATCTTCAAGTTTCAACGAGATTTAACTAGTTGTGTACAAGTTATTCTTCTCTAGTTGGTTTTGCAATGCTATTGTGTCAAAATTTCTATTCATTGCATGTATAGGAATACACATAACAATTTTACAATACGGTCTCGTTTGGTAGGCGGAATGGCTATTCCGTGGAATATGAGATAAATGAATGAAAAAATATTAGAAATGTTAGAGTATTTGCATGGAATCCTTAAAACGGATGGAATAACTATTCTTAACTATTATGTATGTCATGGAATAGCTATTCCTTACCGGGAGGAGGAATAGCTATTCCATGACATACATAATAGTAAGGAATAACTATTCCATCCGTTTTGAGGATTCCATACAAATACTCTACACTTTTCTATTCATTTATCTTCTATTCCACGGAATAGTCATTCCGCCAACCAAACGAGTCCTACAAGTTATAAAAGTCTTTCATGGTATCAAAGCCTTTTGGATCTAGAAGTAAAAAGTTTGATGGTTTGAATCTTGACAGATCTATTTGTTACATCAAATATTACATGGTAGAGTAAGCACGTGTTTCACATGTTTTAAGTCAGGAACAATTTTTTATTAGTTACATTATAGCTGATGCAGATTCTATTACTGCACAACGTCCACCACCTAAATCACTCTCCCGTCCACCATGTATAGTACCAAAGCTAATTAGGGTTTGAACCCCGAAATTTCTTTTATAGTGAAATGTAGAAATTATAGCAACAAATTTTGAGCATATTTTGATACACCGATAATAAATGGTCCAAGTGATAAAATCTTTAACTCTTTAAACTAGCAATTCTAATAAGTTATGTACTTGAATTGAAAAAAGGCCAAATGCATACGGAGCCCCCCTAAGTTGGTCCAAAACACCATTCGCCACCCTCAAGTTTCAAACTTGACACTTTACCCCCCAATGTTGGCAAAACTGATACAGTTTGCCCCCCTCCCCCCTCAATGCCACGTGTCAGTTTCTAATTGGTTTGACTTTTCAAAGATTTTGGAATTTTTGAAAAAGTCAAATCAATCAGAAACTGATGCATGGCATTGAGGGGGCAAACTGTATCAGTTTTGCCAACATTGGGGGGCAAAGTGTCACAGTTGAAAGTTTGGGGTGGCGGGAAGCGTTTTGATCCAACTTAGGGGGGCTCCATATGTATTTGGCCAAAACATAATGACCAATCACTTTCTCATAATATAAACATGACACTAAGTCTATCTTATACCTGGTATAGGAGTGGTATACAACTTATTAATTCATTAAAATTCACTTAATAAAATTAAAGAAAAAGCGAGGTGATACACTAGAATAGAAATTGGATTAGGGTGTGATGTGTATAGATTACATGATTCCATTTAGTGACTGCAAAATTTGCAACATGAATTCAAGGAATAGATTGCCACAGAAACTACGCTCAAGGTATGAATTTACATTGAAATTCTAGCCCACGATGCTAGGATGCAGAGCAAATTTTACTGTAACAAAGTGAAAGAAAGGCGACAGTTATACATCTAATACTCAGCTTAGTTTGTACCTAAACTCTAATCGGTTTGCTTAGAAGAGAATGAGAATGAGAGCGAGGTAATTACCAGGACGAAATAGAGAATGATCAGAGACGAGGATCACAATGCATCAACTCTCCAAGCAGGACGATGTGATGTTTCTTTCTTCTTTATAGATTCAAGAAATTCACGGGAAACTGCTACATGTATCTGCCTAAAGTTCCAATTAAGCCGAATCAGATTTCCAAACTAAACCAGTATGTGAGCGGCGTCATCGGAGGAACGGCAGTACAGCAGGTGACAACGGAAAACTGAGCATGCAGCGGGTGGCGATGGAGAAACTGAATAACGACGGCAAGGAAGAGGAAGAGCATCGAGAAGCCGAAAGCAGTGGTGGATGGAAAATAAGATTTCAAAACCTAAACGTCGTCGTATGAACAAAATCGCAAACAATGTATGGTTTTTACTGTGTTTACGTAAGTTCCCCATTATTTTTTTCCGCTGGACTGTATTTGAGTAGGGAAACATAGTCATGCTTGAAAATGATGCTAAAAAAAACACATAAAATTTGTTGCTCGTGTAGTTTGTTGGGACTAACTTCAAATTCAAATTTTCATGAGTCAATTTTACAGGTTTTTGTTAACTTTGTTAATTGATTTTCACACTTATTTTTCATTCACAATTTTGTCTCTTTTCTTTTTATAGATAGATGACTAAAAATTATTAGATGAATACAAATGCAATCATCATTTATAATAAAAACTAATACATCACAATTAATACTAGAATAAAACCAAAAAAATTCAACAAAACATAAAACTCCTGTAATATTATTTTGGTAACCACAAAAAATTGTTGCATATATAAGCATACTTATTTTGACGAGTAAAACGACATATTTCCTCACTTTTTGAATTATCATGTTTGGATCCCGGAATGTATTTTTTTTAAAAAAAATAATTGTCAATTTTTGGATTACAATACATTCATGTCAACTTTTTTATTCATTTACCCTTTATTTGTGTAAATGTAAATAAAAAAATGAAGAGTTAAAAAGAAGAATATCTTTACAATATGTTAATACTTTTATT
>CAOJBI010174928.1:0-11878 GCA_948277035.1 Euphorbia corollata
CTTCAAGCTCAAAATTAAAATGCGTTTGAAATCCACGAAATTAGAAGAAGGAGGAATCAAGACTCCAACAACAGTAAAACCAGTGAAATTAAGATCATCGATCCACTTGCCATCAACATGCAAAAACACAACAATATCATCCATTGATCTCCTTCAAAACTAGAGCTGTAATCACAAAAAACATGAAAAAAAACGAAAATCAAAACGCAAAAGATGTCACAAAAAAAATGGAAAACTAAAAACGAAACTTACAGAACAACAAAGAGAAAGCCAAAAGGAGCCGATTACGAAGAGAATTAGAAGAGAAGAAAGCACGAACATAGAAGGAACATGAAATCGCCAATGGAGCCGATTGGAGAAGATGAGCTCGCCAAAATTGAAAAATGGCAGTTGAGGAAGTTTTGGGAGTATATACAGAGCGTATTTGATGAAATTATAAAATAGGAAGAAGTTGTAAATGAAAATGAAATTATAAGAGGTTGTTTTTGTAAATATAAAACCCCATCTAGTATAAACTGATTTCCCAAAATAGATCAAATTTTACTTAACTAAATACAACATAATATTTTCACATGTTTTTTGAAAATTCCGTTCCGAAACTATGATATAAAGTTAAAAACAGAATAAATATCCGAAGGTATGTGCCAAACAGTAATTGGCACTTCGTATTAGCGTATTCGGTGTTGAATCTAGAACCTTGACCCAAACTGGAACCCTAATCTCTACTTTCATTTCCGTATCCAAAAATTTTTTCCAACTTCTTCCCCCATGTTTTTCAAAATTTCTTATAAATTCGGTTAGGGGTGGCAATCTCCGATATACTTTACTGGAAAAGTGTTAATTATAGCTGTTAATTCAATCGAATTGCAATGGGTAAGTTCTTAATTCTTTTCTTGTCTTGGAATTGCGTTTGGTATTTGATTCGTTGTTCGTCTGAATTCTTCGAGCGGTTTCTCTTTTGACGCAGATTGTAAATTGCTTGGTTTATGTATTTTCATTTAGCGTTAGTGTTTCAGGTTTTTCGAGTGCATTTCCTTATTTCATATAGAAGTTAAAACTCCTGTAAATAGCGTGGCTTTGGAATTTTCTTTTCACGAGAAACTGTTGTATAGCTTGTCAAATTGCGAGGAAGAGAGCTGTATGTGGCTAATTATTTGATTATCAATTTGTCTCTGCTTATTGTGTTAGTCATTTTTCTCGTACGATCTAGTTAGTGCTTTCTTCTTGATGGTCAACGTTTTTCTGTTTTGGGTGTATTACAGTGAGTCCTAAACGTGACAGTGGCCTTAATCCAAGGGGAGATTCTCCTAAAGTTTTCGAACATCAACAGAGAAGAAAGGATGATTCGAAAGAATCAGACAAATATGGCAGAGATTCGTGCAGACAATCAGATAGATATTCATCTAGGAGTTCCCATGGGTATTCTCGACATGATGAGTACAGAAGACGTGAGAAACGGGTAGATGAAGCATCATCGCTTTCCAGTCGGGGTGCTATTTATTCTGATCATACAAAACAAGAAAGTGAGCATGGGAGGTCAAGAGAGTACTTGCGAAATGATGAAAAATATTCTCGAGATAAGTATGATAATTCACAGTCTATAAGTAAGGATAGAGAGACAAATTCATTAGCCCTTGACCGCCAAAACTTTAGGGACAAGAATGCCTCTCCTGATACAGCTAAGGAGAAGGATCATGATAGGCGTGACAAGAATAGTCGGGATGAGAAAAGGGATTATCATCGGAGTTTTGGTGATCACAGAAGTGATCGTGCCTCATACTATAAGATTGACCAAAAGGAGCCAAATAGTCAGAAGGATGGGAAGAAACATGATGATCAAGAAACACTAGGCAAAAAGCCAAAGTTATTTCGTTCTGGCTGGGATACTCAAGAAGGAAAGAATGGTGATTGTTATATGGCTAATGTTTCAGTACTTTATATGCTTATTTGGTTGTATTACTTTTTGCAATTTAAATTCCATTAATCTCGAGTCCTCTATAATTGTAGCTAATGAAATGGAACGAGTATCTGAGGGTGATGGTAAAGCCACTTACTCAGAGGTCGCTAATGACCTCAATGCGGCAAAGGTTGCTGCACTTAAAGCTGCTGAATTGGGTACTTCACTAATCTTCATTACATATCTTGTGTTTCGAGCAACCTCTTTAGTACTATTTAAATTTTATTTTTATTTACTGGTGCCATTTTGTGCCGTGTTCAATTATGTGACTTTTGGTTGAGAATAGCAGAATGGAAGATATTAATTTATATATTTTAATTGATATTCAGGATAGATACTGGCTCCTGTATATTGAGAAGCATTGATGGGTACAATAGGGACAAACAACTTCCTTAATGACTTGATAACAAAACTGAATAATGTTGCTGAATTTGACTCAGCTCTAAATAAATTGACTGAATAACCCGAAAAAGCTTATGGTATTTGAATAACTTTAAAAAGCTGCAATACTAACTTTCATTCATAATCTCAACGGATATTTACTGAAATGACCAAATTAACTGTCACATTTTCTTGCCTTCCTGCCATTCCTTCATTCTTCTTCTTCTTCCTTTCTTTTTCACACCTTACAGTTCCCTCCCCTTCAATGAAATCTAGACTCCCAAGAATTTAGAAGTGATGGAGATTGCTTCAGAGTGTAGTTGTTGTCTTCCAAAGTGGCATCCTAGAAAGGAAGTCATTTCCACTTAATAAATAGTTGATGAATTGAATTTCTCCATGTCTATAATTGATAACCTTTGCAAGTTCTAGAAGAATGAGCCCATTGTCTCGAGGGTGGGTTGAGTGGGGTCTGGCTTCTTTTTTACGGAGAGAGACTCGAAAGATTGGGTGAACTTTAGCTGTGGGTGGTAGCTAAAGGTGATAACAATTTGACCAATTTTCAAAGTAATTTTAAGGTTCCAGATAATATCGTTGATAGCTTTTCAGAGCTACGGATAGCAACTGAGGTCATATGTAGGGTTGAAGCTTAAGAGGCACCTAGTCTTCTTTTAATTCTCTCTCACTCCCCTTCTTGCTTGTAATTCTGCTGGGTGCTTTAGAGATTTCTTCAATGATAAGTTCATTTCTTAGATATTACGGGGGTGTTTGGTAACCTTGTGAAAATGAGTTTTAGGTTGAGGTTGCTTTTTAGAGGGGATTTATCTCATTTTGTAAACCTCACCAACAAGGTACCTTTTACAAAGTACTTTTGAGGTTTTAAATTATTTTATCAAAAATAACCTCATTTATTTTTTTTTTAGTTTTTCATTTTTAATTTAGTACATACCCATTTTAGTCATTTAACATTTCTAACAGCAACCGCAAATTATAATTTTACCAAACACTAAATACGTATTAGTTAATAGTATCAACATCAAATCGTAACAATAAACCACAACAGCAACCGTAACAGTAACAAAGTTGCCAAACGGGGCCTACATTTCTTAGCATATTTGCTGTTTAAAGAGTAAGGCATTATAAAGAAACACACGAGATATGGTAGCTGCTGAATTGGGCTTAAATAGGGAAATAAAATGTGCATACTTGAGCAACTCTATCAATTATCACAAGAATTGCGTTATCATAGCCTCCACGAAGTCCATTGAAATGTCCTGCCATAGGTTCTCCGTTCTCCATTTAGTCTTTTGCTTGGATGATAGCCAGGAGTTCCATCTGGTAAGCTGATAATTTTTTATTTCTTGGGTACATGGGTTTGGATAAATTACTATTGGGTTACCGGTCTGCATAAGCATTACACCAATTCCCTGCCCACTTGCATCACATTTTAACACAACCTGCCTTGAGAAATCTGGTAGGGCCGAAAAGTAGTGCTTGAGCCATTAGTTCTTTGGAGTTTTAAATGCTTCAGTTGCTTCATATGTCCACAAGAATGATGTTTTTAAGCCACTCAGAAAGTGTACCCGTTAGTTCTTTATGAATCTCCCTATAGTATTCTGTAAGACATTGGAAGCCCCCTAAGCTTTTTAATGTTTTAGGCATGAGCCGTTGAACCATAGCTTCACTCTTCCTAGGTTCAGCCTTGAGAATTCTAGTAGGGCCAAAACTGATGCTTGAATCATTTATTGCTTCATACATCCACAAGAAATGATCTTTTTAAGCAGCTTTGCGAGTGGCATACAACAAATGTCCCAATAGTTCTTTATGAATCTCCTATAGTATTCTGTATGACATAGGAAACCCCTCAAGCTTTTTAATATTTTGGGCATTTCATTGAACCATAGCTTCAATCTTTCTGAAAGTCAATTTCTATTCCTTTATTTGAATTTGTATACCCCAAATATACTACTTGTTGACTCCAAATTCACACTTGGGGCCTGTTTGGTATTGTTGTTAGGATTGCTCTCACGAAAAGTTACATATACAAACTTCTAATAAAATAACATATTTTGGCAGAGATAGAGTTAAAAACAGAGTTCATCAGAGACAGGAAGGTGACAGGAGCTTTTGTTAGACCGAATTGCATAACGACACATTCATAATGTCATGAGTTTTAAATATTTTCTTAGGAATGTTCCCTAGCAATGTGAATTGGTAACCGACCTTTAAGTCTATCTTACAAAATGGCTGCCCCCATTAAATTCATCAAGTAGGTCCTGAATAACTTGTATCAGGTACTTATATTTAACTGCAGCCTTGTTAAGTTCCTAAAATCAACACAAAACCTCCATGCTCCAAATATCCGCAAGATGGTCCACATTTTAGTTTTATGTTCTTTTGTGGCCAAAGCAAGTAAATTTTTTTTTCCAACAAGTTACAAGGTTGCTGTTTATATATCCTTTTGCAAATTGATGGACATATAGTATATCTTTTCAGATTTGTCAGAAGCTGATTGAGGCTTTGAATTTCCCCCATATTTCCACTGTTCTCAAAAATAGTTTTTTCTGTACTGTAGTCTTTTCAAAACATTACTGGCAGTATTTTTTTGCCTCGCCTGGTATGAATTTCTTCCTGTCAAAAGTTTAATAGTACTGTAAAATAAATCTTATGCTGTGAACTAGCATTAACTTTGATTTAATTTCATCTGTCCTTAGCCAAAACTAACCACTTTGTACCTTTTGTAGTTAACAAGGGCTAAGCGATTGAGTTTTCAGCATGGACAATATATTTTATTTGGTTTCATCAATCACCGGTCAAACTTAACCACTTTGTACCTTTTGTAATTAACACAGGCTTAAGAGATTGAGTTCTCAGTGTAGAAAATATTGAATTAATGTATTTTTCTTTCGCTTGATCAAAAAACATCATTGTATTAGGACTTGTCATCTTGTATATTTGCCCTAGGAGATTGGGGATACTGATAGGGTGGTTTTTTTTTGCATTTGTTTAAATAAGAGATGACAAGTGGAGATTGTTAGAAACCGGAATGAAGTTTGGAATTTAGTTTAATGTAAACAGTGTCAGTTACTTTTATTGTGAGACTGGATAAGGTGAGAAGTTCAACGTAATTTCTTGTTTTTGACCTTATGAAATGCACATTGGTAAAGCTCCATTGGTTCGTTGTTCTGTATATAGTTATAAACGTAGCCATAAGTCCAAAAGCTTCATTCAGTTGAGCTTGCTGTCTAGTAGGACTTCAGGGTCTTAATGAATATGAAATCTTGTCAATAATCCATAGACCATGATGACTGCTGAACTCCATCCACTTCAATCCTTTTGAATTTGTTATTGTAATTTCAATAAATTTATTAGTTTCAAGGTGTTGACATGAAAAAATGCAAAGAATTTGAAATTTTTGAAGTTGCTCCCAATTGAATGCTATTCTGTTCATAATGCAGTTAACAAGAATCTTGTTGGGGTGGGTGTTATGTCGACAGAACAAAAGAAGAAGCTGCTTTGGGGGAACAAAAAGAGCACAACTTCTCAAGAGGTATTAGCTTCTTCTCACAGAAGCTTGTTTTTTATTTAATCTTTGTGTCATTGACATTGCTGCCTGCTATTCCTTATTCTTGCACAGCCATCAGGTAATCGGTGGGATACTCCGCTATTTGATGACCGTGAGAGACAAGAGAAGTTCAACAAACTCATGGTAAAAATTCTTCTGTTATTTTTTCTTAAAATAAAATTCCTGGAATTGAACCAATCTCATGCCATTAGGTGAACTGAAGTGAGCTGGATGGAACTGAAATTATTTCAATGTAAATTTGTAATTGTGCATAGCTGAACTGAACTGAATTAGAGTCCACGAGAACAGCCTAACTAGCCTAGTAGTTCCCTGCTTTTTAGTACAATATCTGAACTCAGATAGTGAAATCCATTACAAGAATAATAAAACTACAGAGAAAATAACCCCATAGTTTGCATGATTGTGCATGAAGTGTTATCTTGGTTACTGACACAGTTTCAGAGTCTGAGTTTGCCTATGGTATGGCCAATTGTAGGGTGTGAAGAATGTAGATCACAAACCAGAAACAGTAGGAGGCGATGTAGAGAAGCAGAAGGAAGTCCAGATGGATTTGGAGAAGCAATACACTGCTGGACTTCGACGAAGAGACGGTCGCACTGTTGGCTTGGGTCTTTAACACCATTTTCCATCTGCATAACTATGTTTTTGTTCTACTTTTTCACTACAATTATCATTCTCATTGTGTTGAACTTTACTTGTGTTGAGGCAGAACATGATTGTTTTTTCTACTACACATCAAATATATGTATATGTTGACGAAGAAGTGGTTTTGCATGAATGTTGAGTAGAGTTTTTTCATATTTCCCTGTTGGTGGTCCAACAATGCCTTCAAATTTTGGCAGAAAGTGCCTTTTGGATACCGTCTGCTATATAGCTTATTTAGTTTATGAGCTATGCACGTTTCATCTGTTATTAATAGTGTTGTTTTATGGAAGTTATAATAGACCGGGTCCTAGAGGACATTTGTCCAAAAAAACTACTAGAATAATAAAAAATAATAACATAAGTAGTTTTTAGGATTCATGTTATTCATGCGGAAGGGTTCTTAAGACCTGATCACTATTTAACACTTTCCCATTATTAGTTACACTTTTTTGTTTAATTGTTTTTCAAATTCAAAATTGAATATTAAACAACATATATACATGGATAAGGTATTCACATAATAAAATTTAGGCAGAATGCATCTGGACCCTCCTGAGGTTGGTCAAAAAAATCGTTTGTCCCCTTGAACTTAAGAAAGGACTCCAGACCCCCCTTAACTTGTAAAAATGCACCGGTTAACCCCTCAACTTGTAAAAAAATATCAATTTGCCCCCTGATTGCCACGTGTCAACTTCTTGTGGAGAGAGAAAAATGAAAATTTTGAAAAGTCAAACCAATCAGATTGTGACACGTGGCATCTAGTATATTGATACTATTTTACAAGTTGAGGGGGTTAACCGGTGCATTTTTGCAAGTTCAGGGGGGTCTGGGGTCCTTTCTTAAGTTCAGGGGGCAAACGGTTTTTTTGGCCAACCTCAGGGGGTCCAGATGCATTTTGCCTAAAATTTACAATAAAACAATAAATATTATTTAATTATAAATATAGGGGTTAAAAGTAAATATTTTGTATCAAAAACAACAAAACAATAATATATTTCAAAAAAAATATTGAAAACTTGTATTATAATTTATTGTTATATTATGTTAGTTATACTAATAATTATTACAAAATTACAAAATAACAGTTATATATTTTTTATAAAAAATTTATACAATTATGCATACATTAAAAGCCCACAATACCAATGATGTTAGTCGAATTTGAAACTTTTGGAGGTTGTAATTTTACTCTTTAACTATAGGCTGAGATATTGGTCATAAAATAATAGTCATGTTACTAACAAATATTATATTAGTATTCATATTTATTATTAAAAATTATTAGGAAGGTTAGTATTGTAATATAAAATTTTCTTTACAAAATAGGGAGTTAGATTTGTAAATTCCACCGGCAAAAGAATTACATGGACTTCGAATACACATTTATTGCATTCCAAGCATAAAAATTTGAATTTTCAAATGAATTCTACCAAATTTTATGGAATTTCATTTATTTCAAGTAATGTCTTAGTGGCCTCTGCAATATAACTGACTTTGCATCGGTTCATCTTTAATGAATTATGTAAATTATTTTTCTTTTTTGGAACATAAATGGTTTATTTAGTTGTGGAAAAAATAAGGAAATTTTGTAGAAAATTTTTCAAAGGAAAAGTAGAAAACTAAGTTTGAGTTTGATGTTTAGTTAAATACTTTTTTAAAATTTTAAAAAGAACAAATTTTTTCCCAAGGGTTCAAATATATATAATTTTATTCGCACGTAATAATTTGCTCATCTATTAATTTCCACTGTAACAAGTATTTATATTTATAAAATATATTATAATCATTTTTATGACATCACCAAAATCTTAAAACAATTACATCGAAATTTGGAATAACTTGAAGATTTTGAATTGTTTAAAATTGTTTTGAACATACAAAATATTTGATTTTCTTATATATTTGATTTTCTTCACAGATTTAATCTGTTTTATATTTCAAATTTAAAACTATAACATATAGCGATTTTATTCTTATATCAAGCAGAAAATGGTTTTGAAACTGTGTAATGCCAACTAAACCAAAATAGACAAAAAGGTGCTATATTTTTTTTTATTTTTGTAAAAATATTGCCTTATTTGCGCTTACATTAAATGGAAAGAAAAATTCATAACCCACCTTGGATGTGATTCGAACCTGGAACCTCTAAAGTCCATAACTTCTGTCTTAACAATTCAACCAAGACTTCAATCACGATAAAAATATGCTATATATTGGTTCCAGACGTAATGGAAACTGACCTCCGGTTTGAGCTTATTGTTGTGCCTAAGGCTTTGCCTGGGAATGTAAATTAAAGGAACCAAGAACCGTGTTTGGGATGAAGAATATTGAATAGTAACATGGAATGTTACGGGAGGGAGCCACCATTATACCTTTAAACCCATGTTTAGGTCCCACCAAATCAGGAGAATCTCATGGGATGATATTTTATATCCAACCCGGTCCTCTATTTTTTATATTTATCTCACCTTTTTTTATTTTTTTTAAATTTAACTCATTTGGATTTACATTAAATGAATAGAAAAATCTCCAACCCATCCCGATGTGATTCGAAATTGAAACTTATAGAGTTCACAACTTCCGTCTTAATCATTAGGGCAAGGCCTCAATCACTTTTTATTTTATTTTATTTTAATATTAAGGATGTTTGTTTAAGTAATTTTTTCTTCACTTTACTTTAAAATTCCATACATTCCTCCTCAACACATTTTATCCAATTCCGTACGTTTCTATAGTTACTATCTTTGTATTTCTATCCCCCCATGTTATTTTCTTTATAGTTCTTACAAAATTTCCTCCGAATCAGACTCTAATAGTAATGAGGCAGGTTTGGGATAATATCCTGATACAATCCCTCAACATGGAAAATCATGTGGTTTAAATTTCAAAATTTGACAATATAAAAATAAAGAGTTCTTAATTTGTTTCTATTGTTTGGAGAAAAAAAAAACCCAAAGTAGTAGAGGTCATTAGCGACTCCAATAAAGGCAAACATTATATTTGGACCCAAGTCAATGGCGGAACAAAAAATGGTACATTTCTGATAAACCCGAAAACCAAAGGTTAACGAAAAACCATTAATGAGATGAAGTGATTGAAACATTATGGTAAGTCGAGAAATTTGTTTCGTCAACATGGTAGCATTAATCAATTGATCTTCTACATGAGTTATTAATATTGATTTAAATGAAAGAAAGGATAACATAATGAATCCACAAACCGCAAAATGCAAATAGTTCATTAAAGGGTTAAATCGAGATTAAATTGAAAAAAAAAAAATCTAAAGAAATGTGACTATAGTCCATTAATTTTAAGGATTTTATATGAAGTAAAACTAAGTCATGTTTGACTAGTGATCTCAAATCTTAGTTCAATTGGGATAGCTTAAATGCATGGACTTTGTGTGGTCATTATGGGGGTAACCCGGTATCTATTCATGTAATGTAAACGATGACAAAACATATGAAGGTGAAGCTTTACTTTTTAATGATCTTGTTGATTTTGGTGATGTGAAACCCTTGATGGAAGTCTAAATGGGTTCTAAACTGAAGGTGTATGTCTTGTGTAGGTGTAGTGACCTAAAGGAATGTTTTTAGAAGTCTACAATGGAGGATTTCTTGACTTGAAGTCCTAAAACTAATTTTGGTTGAAAAATGGAAAAGATAAAATAGAGCTTAATATGAGTAAAAGCTCTTCTTGAAAGTACCCACAACAAGTTCTAAGTTGTTAGAATTGCTGGAAACATGAGAAAGAAAGTCCAACCTCAAATGGAACTCAAAACTCCTCTAAACCTCAAAATTGCTTTTGGAGTAAAACTAACCTCAAGCTTGCCTAAATCAAGAACCAGCCCTAAGATATCCCAAGTTCATACCCATTCTATGAACTTAAACTATCTAAGCCGGATTCCTAAGTGTTTGAAGGTGTTTAGTGTGGTGATTTTGCAAAATGAGCTTGAAAGCTCAAGAACACTCAAGTTAAAACTTCAAACTCGAGATCTCTCTCTTTGCTAGGGTTTCAGAATGAAATTGCCTCCTCCCTTGCTTCTGCTACTCAGCTTTCTTTTGTAGAGATCCCTTCAATCCAAATTCAAATCTCACTTTTTACTTTTCCCCTTTTTCCCATACTTCTCTTTGCTTTTTGGCTAAAGCATGCCCTAAAAGATGGCATCTCAGTCCTAAGCTAAGGGAAAGGGTGTGGCTGAGTCAGAATTAGCCAGAAAGGATGGGGTGTTAAGGCTTTTTTCCTCAAATATCGAAAAGGTTGGCAGAGTTGACTTCTGCAACTGTCATGTCATTAATGACATGAGCCATGTCGTTAACGACATGACGATGTCGTTAACGATATGGCACTCACATCGTTAACAACATCAGTTCACAAAAGAGGGAATCACTTCGTTTTTCGGGTTTAAGTCTGGTTTCGATTCAAAACAAACACAGAGAGCTTCACCCTGACAATATTAGGACCCTGTAAAAATGAAAGGCTAACATAGGGAATAAAAAATACAACTTCATCATCGAACTCGCGAATAGGATCGAAATCTCGTGCTCATAGGCTACCCTTTGTGGGATCACTGCTGATATGAGATCAGTGTGGTCCTGCGATATAAGAACAGAGGGATAAGAAGACGTACCTGACCGGCAGTGGTTGGCACCTGTTAACACGGTCTGTCCAAACTTGAGGACATTATACCCAATTCTTATTCATGAATTTTCAAGAGCTAGTTGATAAGGTTCATTTTGACCCTATCTTTCGTATGATTATGGCTCAATTCATGGTATGATTTTAGTTGATTTTAGTTTAGTTGCATGTTTTTAAGTGTGTTTTAAGTTAGTTTCTCTTTTTCTTGTGTGTTTCGTAGTTTTTTTTATAGTTTTTCATGTGTTTTAGATTTTTGTTTCATTTTTATTATGATGCCTTGATGTGTTTTGTTTGAGTTATTTTATTAGGATCTAAGTTGGATAAGTGTTCGGGTCAAGGTGGGAGCAAATGAGCTGAAAAAGAGCAAAAACGGGATAAGGCAACACTATTTTTGGTAGTTTGGTGCACGAGCTCGTGCACCAGGAGCACGAGGTCGTGCACCTTGCTGCTTCTGACGGAATTTTTGCCTTTTTAGGAGGTTTTCTCCTATTTAAACTCAACTTTTTGGTTGCCCTAATACACACCAACCTAGAGAGGAACTTTCAAGCATTCAAGCGGTCGTCAAGCATCAACCTTTCGTCTGAAGATCATCTAAACTATTAGATCGAGAGATTCTTTAGTTTAGTGATTTAACTTTGTGATTCTAACTTCTAAACTTTTGTGGTAGATTATTC
>CAOJBI010175297.1:0-40836 GCA_948277035.1 Euphorbia corollata
TTTGAGATCTTATTCTGCCAGTGACCTAACACGTGAAACTGTCAACATTTAGAATGTGTTCACTGTAAAGGTTTCCTGGCATAAAACTAGTTATACCCACCAATTTCAATGGGTTTCGTGATGTAGCTGAGATCAGTGCTGAGAATACCAGACCGATTCCAATTCCAGCTCCTGCTAGACCGATTGTTGTCAGTCCAGCTCCGATGAACTTTGATGCTTGTAGTAGTTCCATATTATGGTTATAGCACTAAGTGCTTGCTATCAGCTCTGGTTATTTCGCCTTTAAAATAGATGTCTTGTTTCACGCCTTGTCAGGTTTCTTAAGAAACCAGGCAAAAAACGCCTGCCCAACGGAGTTGGGCCTTAAATAGAAATAATTTGTTGAGCATTAGCCGGTATACGCGACAGAGCATAAATATCACTGTCCCTTATATCTCCTTAATGAAATCTATCTTTGACCTTTGGCCTTTACTAGCAAAGGCAGGGTTATACGATTCATCATTTCTAGACTTAGTCTAGGACATTTCATCACTTATAGGACATTTCATCATTTATAGGACATTTCATCACTTATAGTACTTAGATAGTCTATGTTATAAAAGGGTACAATAAGTTCCTATAACTTCTACGGATTAAAGGAATGATTCTACCTAATAACAAAGATGTTTAAGTTTGCTAAATGGGGAGTTGTATTGGTATATCTATCAGCGGCACGTTCCCGTACCGCTTCTGTGTTGCGACTTACGGCATCAGGCCTAGATATGCTATTGAGCTAACTGGTTATGAGATAACCTGATAACCCCTTTACACACCCGCAACCTGACGTCGTTGACGAGCGATTAGTACATCTCGAGTCTTTCGTTCACCGCGCCGTACTCATACGCGATTACTCAGAATTCCTTCTTCATGCAGGCGAATTACAGCCTACAATTCGTACTTAAACATTGTTAACGATTCGCTCCACCTCGCGGTATTGCTACGTATTGTAATGTTTCGTGCGGCACGCCTGTAGCCCTATCCATAAGGGTCATAAAGGCTTGTCTTAGCCCCATAGATGTATCCTTTTCGGATGCATAGCACTGAACAAAATTAATCAGTACTCGGGATTGCGATCGTTGTCGGAATTAACCAAACGGCTCACTGCCACGATCTGAAGACAGCCATGCAACACCTGTGACACCTATTCTAATTTAATATTCACTTTAAGGCCCCAATGAATTGGGGCAGAAGAGGTAAACACAATATTAAATACTTGATAGGCACATGCAAGAATAGGTAAGGTTCTACGCGGATTATCGTATTAAACAGCATGCTTCACTCTGGGTCCTCGAGACCGCCTTATCCTTTCAGTTTCAGCCATTCGGCTATACTATTGGTGCGGTATACTTACTGCGTTAGCGTTATGACATCAATTAGATATCACTAGTATACATCGTTTACGCCGTGAACTAATAGGGTATCTAATCCTTGTTGCTACTCACGGTTTCATCCCTTAGCGTCAGTAGTTATTTGTATCGTGCCTTCGCCTTTAGTAGTCCATTAGGGATTAAAACATTTCATCGCTACTCCTAACGTTCTCAATACATCTTTTCTACTCTAACTTTATCTTATTTGTCTTATTCCTTTCCACCCCCCAACAAGTTGGGGCAAACTGGACGGTCTAGAGGACAAATAGTCTATAGTAGCCTACGGATCCTGTACGCACATTCATGATGCGGTTCTCTCGTGTGAGTGGTATGGCCGCTGCTGCTGGCACCACAATTGGCACACACTATTGGCATAGGATATCGTTATTATCCAATGCTACACCCAGAATTACCTTATAGACAATTCTAGGATACAGTTAACTCTATCAGCCTTATATTGGCCATTGTAGAATATTCTCCACTGCTGCAGGCCGTTAAGCCCCACGGGGGAATTTCACTCCCGTTGCGAGAGTTGCTCCTCTCAGAGTCTCCTACGCGTCGTAGGCTAGGTGAGCCGTTACCTCACCTACTACCTGTTGCGATGTGAGCACTGCCTATTTATAAGGGTGGCTACTCACGCTACTCGCCAGTACGCAGATACTATGTAAACATAGCTCCACTTGCATGTGTTTAAATCACTGTACAGAGAATACGCTGAGCTAGGATAAAGCTCATTATTGTTGTTTTGTATCTTATTTCTGCCACGTTGACCAGGCTGATAAATATTGATCATTACATTAACACATGTATATTACATTCTTTTGTTACCCTTGTTTCACGCCTTTGCTAGCACATTAAAATCTCCGATTTTAACACCAGGAAACACACCAACGGAGTTGGGCCTTGCTTGCAAAAACAACTAGTTAAAGACAGGATAAGTCTATTGAATATAAAGGTAACATGGTTATCTATACTCTTATATTGTTGTCACTCCTTAGTGGTAACTCATTATTCATCACTTATATCTTTATCTCATTTATTCATCACTTCTATCTCATTTATTCATCACTTATATCTCTATCTCGCTTATCTATGTAATAAAACGGCTTGTCTTCAACAAGTTTGTGCTCCCCAATTAATTGGGGACATTAGGGGCAGAAATGGGGAAATGATGTAAATTACATAAAGCCTCCCGAAAGCCTACGTTCGGGGAAAGACATATCTATGAACCTCATCAGTAGATAGACACGTATAGGAAGAGTCAAACTACGTCTACAAAGTGTCAGTAGAGAATAGATGATTCAAATCCTAGGTGGTGGTGATCTGTTAGTTGGTAAGATAGAACTCGGAAGAATGCTACAGCAATAAAGATTGTTCCAATGATTACATGAAGGCCGTGGAAACCAGTAGCCATGTAGAATGTAGATCCATATGCACCGTCTGCGATAGTGAATCCTGCCATAGAATATTCCATTCCTTGTAGAGCTGTGAATACTGCAGCTAGTAGAACTGTAATGATGATTCCTAGAATTGTACCTCGTCGGTTACCTTGGATCATTGAGTGGTGTGCGTATGTTACAGCAGCACCGCTAGATAGTAGAATAATTGTGTTTAGTAGAGGAATTTCGTATGGTGATAGAGGGTCGATTCCTTGTGGTGGTCAGTGTGATCCTAGTTCTACTGTAGGTGCTAGAGCGCTGTGGAAGACATAATAAACATATCATATTTGCCCTAATCGCTGAATATGTTATGCCTAGACTGTATCATGTAGAATAACCTACTTAGCGTGCAGTCGTTGGGAATCGAAGTCTGCTGGTGACGTATTACTATCAGCTATAACTAATACTAGTACTATAGTTTAACGTATTCCAGCATATAGCGTTGTTATTAATAGCCCTCTTCAAAGTTTAGGCTCAGAATAGAGAAATAAAGAAGAATACTTCACTGATAATGAATAGAGCTACACCAAGTGTAAGACCCTTTTGTACAGCGAATGTGTGGTTACCTAGGTATGCACCTTCGGCAGAGACGTCTCGGAATCATAGAATCATTGCAAATAGAGTTGCTAGGAATCCGAACGTTACGAGTGTTAGCCCGTGAGCATAGCCGTGGAAGTACATCACAGCTGATGTTGTAAGTGTAAGCAGTGCAAACGATGTCAGTAGAGGTCATGGAGATGGTTCAACTAGATGATACGGATGAGCTTGGTACGAGTGTCGTGTGATTGACATATATATATTTGTGTTATCGCCAACATGCCTATAACGTATTTTGTTTGCGTTATGATAACATGTCTAACATATTGCAACTTTACTGTTGGTTTGCTTAGCAAAACAGAGATTTTTGTTGCGTACATGCCCATTAATAGGAGACGACCAAAATAGACGCTATTGATAATAGCTGCATCAGATAGTAGGTAGAAAATCTACGCTTTGCTTGTATACTGCTTCAGATATCTGAAGCCACCAGCACGGATAGAGTGAGATTCGAACTCACGATAGCTATAAGGCTATGACGAGTTTCAAGCTCGTTGCATTCAACCGGGCTCTGCCATCTATCCTGTATTTGTTTACTTTCTCTTGGGCCTTGCTCATGCGGTTAAGGAGCAAAGTAAAACGTAAATTGCCAGCATTACTAAGTTGAATATCTTGGGATGGCAGGAGTCGAACCTACTCTGGCAAAAGCCACTATATTTACAGTATAGCGCACGACCGTTGTACATCACCCCAGTTTATCATAGTGCCCTTGTTTCCCCTGCTTATCATAGTTTTGTTTCCTGGCAGCTTATCATAGTTTTGTTTCCTGGCAGCTTATCGTAGTTTTGTTTCCTGGCAGCTTATCGTAGATAAGCAGCGGTAAACAGACCAACACGCCCAACAAGTTGGGTGAATAACAAAGTTATTCATATGGGTCTTTGGACCCACCCTTGGGGCCAAGCAGCGGTAAACAGACCAACAAGTTGGCCAAGCTGATAAACAGCCCAATTCATTGGGGCCATCCTGATTTAGTAGAAACGATACTTTATGCCTTGCCCAGGAATCGAACCTAGACTTCCGCATCTTCAGGGCGGCGCTCTACCATTGAGCTAGCTAGGCCAGAGTTCTAGATAAATACATCACTGTCATTATACACCTTTCTCAAAATGCAGTTTATACCTAAGAGTAAATATCTATACATTATCTGGAGGTAGTGAGAATCGAACCCACATTACATCAGTGCAAGTGAAGCGTAATACCACTATACTATACCCCCTTTACATAGATATTAGGTTATTTCTGCTTAATATATCTTAAGCAGCCTAGCCAGGAGATGCAGGAATCGAACCCGCGTCCGATGCTTTGAAGGCAACTATTCTAACCACTGAACTAATCTCCTGTTTGTTTCCCTCGCTTACCTAAAGCAAGGCTAGGAAATCTATAGATTTCTCACCCGCGCCCCAACAAGTTGGGGCATTGTTGGCTGTTATCTTTGTCCCTTGTTTCCTCCGTCCCGCCCCAACGAGTTGGGGCCTTGGGCCCTTGGTATTTGCTACGCAAAAAGGATGATAAACTGCCAGCGGTGATAGGGTCACGAAGGAGTCGAACCTTATAACGAAGGATTTGCAGTCCTCGGACAGGACCACCCTATCTGCGTGACCCATTTTACACGATCTACCCTTACCCTTCAACTTTGTGTGTTTAACTACAACGGCGTTTTTGCCTGGTTTACTCCGTCCGCCCCAACTCGTTGGGTGAATAACAAAGTTATTCATATGGGTCTTTGGACCCACCCTTGGTTTTTGCTTTTTTTGCTGCGGTGCCTCCAACAAGTTGGAGGTTAATGGCAAAAAAGAAAGATAAACTGACCTGACAAAAAAAGACTAGGTAAAAGGTGGAAAGGGGATATATAAATATTATGCGTTAGTTGGCTTCATACATAGAATGATAGGACCTACCATGCTAAGTAGTAGAATTACACTAGCGATAACTAGTCATAGTGTAGAGTATGTGTATAGTCCTTGTCCGATGCTTTCAATTTGTAGATAATTAGTGAAAGTAAGATCAGCTGCTACAGGGTTGTATGCTACGTGTACATTTGCGTCAGTAACATTGACTCCTGAAAGATTACCGAAATACATAGAACCAGATCCTTCGTTAGTTGATCCTAGAATTAGTGTATTTACCTTAGTAAATGCTGCTACTGCTCAACTAGTTGGACTTGGTAGTTGGAATAGTCCTGTGTCCTTATATGAAGTAGGTGTGATAGATAGAAGTTCAAAGAAAAATAGAGAACCAAGAAGTGTACCTAGTGGTAGACTCTTAGTATATTCCTTTCCAGTGTCTAGTAGTTCAACAAGTCGAATGTTAAGCATCATCACAACGAAGAGGAAGAGAATAGCAATAGCACCTACGTATACAATAATATAGACTAGACCGAGATATGCTACACCTAGTAGAACTAGGTAACCTGCTACATTAAGAAATACTGAAATTAGAAATAGTACGGAAATCACGGGGTTATTTGACGTGATTACTAGGATACCCGATACAACAGCTCCAAATGCTAGAACATCTAGTAGCAGATTATTGGAAATAATCAGGGCGTTCATGTTAATTATTTATTCCTGCAACCTTCCCAATACTGGGTATTGGTCAGGTTTAGGATTGTACTCCTGCATCTATGTAAAGAATCATAGCCTTTATATCAAATAAGCAGCCACAAATCTAGTAAAGTGTATAACTTTAGAAAGGTTTGCACGGTAAAGAGTGGATTGCATGCTGAGTTATCCTTTATCCCAAAGTTAACTCTAGGAAAAAGATAAAGCAATACGAGAAATAGGATAAATATACCATTTGTGGCCCTTGTTTGCGAAGCAAACACACCAATAAGGAACAAGGAATATCTTAGGTAGTGGTCTATCCTGGTTGTAGTTTGACCGCGAGGGCTTAAATCAAGCCCGGTGTAACGAGGATAGATGAGCTTATGTATTTGCCATGTTATGCCTGGTAGCTTATCTAAGATAAACATAGAGGTCTGGTAAAGTTAAAGCTAACGAGCAGTCATCGCCCGGAGTTGAACCGGGATTTAACAGTTAACAGCTGCTCGCTCTACCATTGAGCTACGACAACGAATGCTTTATATTAACCGCTCAGCGAGTCTTGCTCTTGTTTCCTGGCCTGCCTTAAGGTCGTGCTAGCAAAGGCGGAAAAGAAAACTCCAAAAAGTTAAAGAGTGAGGGTAGTAATACCCAAATTGTCGATTCAGGAGGGTCGGAATCGAACCGACGTGTTCTATCTCCCAAAGATAGCTCCTAGCCATTTGGATACCTCCTGTGCATTAAGCCTGTGTGTGCATCCACTTTCAGTTTGGTTTTGTCAGGTTTCTTAAGAAACCAGGCAAAAAGAAGAAACAGCACGCTCCTCTTCAACTTGTTGAAAACAAAGGGGGGATATATAGGCAATACATCATCACTGAGACGTTTGGTATATTAGTACTACTACGCTAAACTTAGTAAGATTATCACTAAGCAACCATTACTGGTTGTACACGTGCGGCCTATCAACGAGATCATCTTTCTCGTACCAACGATACTAAACTTAGTATCTGTGAGCATCACGGACAAGGCTTCGTGCTTAATATGCCTTCAGCGCTTATCCTATCCCGACGTAGCTACCCTGCTATCCTATACATGTTTTTAGTAAGGCCCCAATTCATTGGGGCGCGCAATCTAGAACAGGTACACCATAGGTCGGTACACCCAAGTCCTTTCGTACTGAGGGCGTGTGTCCGGTTTGCTCAACGTTCCTCCGGAAGATAGGGACTATACTGACTCCTTATGATACACTTTGCCTGGTTTATCAGCTTATCATATAAAGCAGGAAACCTGACAAGGTCAGCCTATGAAATAGGCCGGCAGATGAATAGAAATCATCATGTATCTGGACTGTAACACACTATGCATAAGCATAGCCTTAACGTACAGTCACTGACCAGGTATCTATACCCAGTGCTAGTAGTGTAATTGATAAATTATCACGAATCATCGTATTTATCATATATAAACGTCCAAGCATTTGGTTATGTAGACGCGAGTCATTTCTTTACGTCGTATTGAACCCAACTCACGTAGTATTTTATTCGACGAACAGTCGAACCCTTCCCACCTTCTACAGCGGGAGGATATACTGAGTCGACATCGCTATCGCTCGATATCGACACCTTTAAATAAATTGTGTAGATATCGTACAGATCATTTCTCTAACTGTATTACTGCTCTATGGCGAGTAGGAGTATTTGAATATACAGCTATCAGCGTATGATCGTTGAGGTTAATCCTGCCGATTGTTATATTATAAAGCTACTACACTTTGTCCCTGTACCTCCAACCTGATTATCTATGACAAGCTGGAAACATGAATAGAGTTTGTGTGTTTATAACAGTAGTAACCTCTCGGCATATAACTTGTTACTTTTTTGCGTGATCGCCCAAGGCTGAGAAATCTATAGATTTCCTAGCGTGTTGGGAGGCAAAACAAGAATATTACTATTCAAGATCCCCGATGTTTAAGGTGCCAAACAGCGCGGGCGATATGAACTCTCGCGCGCTATCAGCCTGTTATCCCTAGCGTAACTTATCCTATGAACGATGATCCTTCCATGCGGTATCACCGGTTCACTATACCCTGCTTCTCTAGAATCTTCAATTGAAATCGTAGAGCAACAGCTGATCGACATGTCTGTCTTTCAGTGAAGCATGCATATACTATTGCGCTTATTTAGATCATTCGTGATCTCGTGGTTCCCATCCACGTTAAGCATGCCTATTGGAAGCCTCAGCTAATCTGTATGCCAATATTTATAACACAGCTTAAATACCTACCTAAGGCTACTGCGTTATAATTAAGACTATATTATCCTACGTTAATAGGTATCGTGCATAGTCGTTGAGGTACCTAGAAAGGCCCTGCTTGTAATTCGCATGTCCTATGTGTATACACATAAAACGGTCTATCACCTCTTTGATCTTAAACAACTTCATTCTATGAAGCAGCAGCTGAGTGAGCAAGATCTATAGGACGAATGTCCAAGCATATTACGTTATTGTTCGTACTATGTTAAATAAAGCATAATACGAGCCCCATACATCTGTGTTAAGTATATTAAAGGCTACCGTCCCAGTAAAACTGACAGGCAGGCACTGTTCCATATGTATATGGTCAAGCTTGAAAGGCGGAATATCAAGGTTTTTCATTGGCGCGTCATCCGCTACCGTGTTTATTCGTCCTTCCACAGCAATACCTGCTTACAGTAAAGTTGCATAGGGTCTTCCCGTCTAACCGGAGGGCGACCGTATCTGCACGGCCACTCCAATTTCGCTGAGTCTATCGAGGAGACAGCGGGTGCATCATTCCTTAAAACCTAATACCGTAGTTGTATCAGGCTGAGACTATGTCATCGTATTAATTACGCAATACGTATAGTCGTTGAGCATTATATTACATCTTTTGCCTGGTTTTCCTGCCTTTTTACTTAGTAAAAAACAGCAAAGGCTTAACCTGAAAAACGCAATAATTGTAAAAAGATGCTGCTAGTATCCACTTGTTGGGTCTATACTGCTTTGAATGCAAAGCTGCCAACACAGTACACATATTACTGTTTCCAGTTTGTACGATTAATGTGGTGTTCTAGCATAAAGTAGAGTTTTAAATGTGATAATGATATTGTTTTCACATTCATGCAGGACCATAATTAGTGGCCAAGGAATTTCGCTACCTGAGGAACCTTATAGTTAGGTCCGCCATTGATCAGCTGTTAACATCTCATCCGTGTGAACGAAATGGTTATTCACTGACATTGAGCAGTGCTCAGACAATATACAACGTGCGTAGGCACTTAGCATTGTCATGTGTTTTGGGTAAACAGTTGCACACCCTGATTCTGTGTCACCTGGAACAGCCAACCGAATTGTACTATTACAGGTCTTCCTTTTCCTCAAAGTTACGGAAGCAGTTTGCCGAGTTCCTTCTCGATAGTTCACTCTACGCCTAGGTCTACTCGACCTGCGAACCTGTGTCGGTTTAGGGTACGGTAATATATAAACCATATTCTTTTCCCGGCCCTATAACAAAATAGGACGTTCTATGGCATTCTCATCGGACTAGAATCCTTAGAGACCGTTATAACTCGTGGTCGTTTAACGCATCCTACGAAACCCTTTCGCTTTCGGCGGGGATGATTCTACATCCCTTATCGCTACTCATGTTAGCATTATCACTCCTGTGTCGTCCAGATGATGGAGCACCATCCTTCACTCGAACAGGACGTTCCACTACTCCTACGTTGTATATACAACGCAAGGCATAATATCCGCACGTGACGTAGACCCGATATATCTTCGGCGCCTATGTCCCTATTGGGTAATAAATTACCCCGCCCCAACTCGTTGGGGCACTCTAGGAGAGTGAGCTGTTACGCTTTCATTATACGGTGGACGCTTCCGATCCAACGTTCTCTCTGTTTAGAGACACCTTTACCGGGAAATCTTAGATTTCCAAATAAAAGCCTTTACATAGCAATTCTAACTATATAAAGATAGACTTCCTTCTGTTCACTCAGTCACGTTTAGGGGCGTTAATATATGCTTACGGCTGTTTCCGTTGTGACTTACTACCTTCTCGCAATAAGTCTGACTGGTTCTACTTGTTTTATGCTTATAAACAATAAAACAACTTTGTGTATTCCGGGGTTAGCACTAAGAGGTACAGTTTTCACACCGCCCAACTTAGTACCAGTGCCGTACCCCACAAAGTGTAAAATAAACCGCGGTACTGAAATACCTTTCGTGGAAAACCAGCTATTGGTAACTAGATAAGCCTTTCACTCCTAGCCACAAGTCTTCAAAGTACTTTACAACGTACACTTGTTCATCCCATTATGGACTGCTCATGGCTAGATCGTCACCTTTCGGGTCTGTTGCTGCACACATCCCTATTTCTTAAATTAAGCAAGGGTTCTGCATATATTACATACTCGCTTTCGCTATGGCTCTCACCTTGCGTACAACAACAACTCGCTAACCCATTATGCAAGAGGTACGCTATCACCTAATAAAGGCTCTAGCTGCTCATAGGAACGCTGGTTCAGGATCTATTTCACTCGTCATCGACGTTCTTTTAACCTTTCCTTCGCAGTACTCTTCGCTATCGCTGTGATTCAGTATTTAGCCTAGAGGATGGTACCCCTTTATCATACTTGTCCTTAATAGAACTATAACGTAATTTCGTTATATATGATAGCCCACTGAATGGGCTTTCGTGCAGGTTTACTCCCACACTACTGACCTAGTTAACTGATTGCAATTTGCAGAGCAAAAAGCTAATTAACTAGGCTAATCAACAATATTTATACATGTACAGGACTCTCACCTTCTACGGTCACCCTTTCCAGACAGTGTTATATGTATAGTTTCTTGTTAGGCTATGAGCGGTTCACTCGCCGTTACTACGCTCACTCGGTTGATCATTTTTCCTTCCACTACTAAGATGTTTCATTTCGCAGAGTTTTATACTATGTGTATTAGTTATACTAATCACTACCTGCCCAGCATGCTGGGCACTTAATGGTTTTCCTTAGGATCGCTCTATTATCAGTGTTTGATAGAGCTTTTCGTCTATGCGTCCTTTCAACTGAATCACGCTAGGCATCCCCAACGTTCCCTTTGTTGTTCTCACACTTAACGTTTATGTTAAGCGCCTATATCTTAAATATAGAAAGTGATGTGTTATGTATTGCCATCGATACTTATATCAGTTACTTAATACACCTCTTTATAGATTCTTGTCATCACTTATATGTAGGGGAAGAAACCTATGCTACAGATAGTGTAGCTGGTTATCGAAGATAACCTGGTCGTGCATTGTCATATGCAGGTTCTGGTGATGTAGCGATGTCAGCTAGAGTGTTTTCGATAATTCCTGTAAGTGGAACCAGTACGAAGAATCAGCCAAAATAAATCGCAGTTGAGATTTGTCCTAGTGTAATGTATGGATCTTCTACGTGCTTTCCTCCTAGTTGCATTAGTACAAAGAAGTTTGCTACGAATAGTCAGAACATAACTCGCATTAGTGGTCGGAATTGTGCACCTCGTACTCGTCCTGTGTCTAGGATTGGCATCGCTAGTAGGATTAGAAGTGAAGCGAACATTGCGATAACTCCGGCAAGCTTGTTAGGGATAGATCGTAGGATAGCGTAGAAAGGCAGTAGGTCTTGTATATATATACTATAGTCCTAGCTTGTACATCATAGACGGGACCATGTATGGGCGAACTAGCTCTCGTACAATCAGCGTAGAAGCCGCGTCAATATAGATCCGAGGCCCCTTTTCGTGGTTGTGAATTGTACATGTTAGCCCAAACTTTTGTGTTAGTGCATTGACTAGTAGGTTTACTTCTGCTAGTGTAAAGCCGTAAACAGAGAGAGTGATCCCGTTGTTTTGCTTAGAGCCATCTCCCATAATTCAGTAGGCTAGACCCGCAGGTGTTAGCAGTTCCATAATGTTTGCTGGCACAATCTTTTGGTAGATCGGTAGCCCGTTGCTGTTTAGTCCTACAATAGCGTAAAACAGATCATGTAGAACGTTAAAGCAAGGAAGTTGCATTGTGACGAAATTGATGGAAGTATATGGTTCGCTGTCAGGGTGTCGCTTGTCTACTCATGTCTTAATGTGTGGTACTAGACCAGGAGTACAAAAGATAGAAAGAAGATTAAACACTAGTCAAAAGAATTCCGACTTAGCTAGCTTACCGCTTTGTCCAAAACTAAGACGTGCGTTGCTACTAGGTGTCCGTCGTGAAACGCAAAGATCGCTTAGGATTAGTCCTACAAGACAATTAAATACATGTTGTGGAATAGTAATAAGCTTACGGGCAGCAGCACTCAGTCGAGTAGTACCTAGAGTAGACTTCGCTAGATAGATGAGTGTAGGGAAATACATGGTGCAAAGGTCATATGATATACTAGATTATAGTATATCGGGACTATATCATTATTAACCTCCCAGTATTAGGTTAACGTAATTCATATAGTCTCTGAGGCTTATGCCTGCTGGTGTATGAGTAACTTGCACTATAACCTAACATCAAAGATGCATAGGTGTGAAGCAATAACATAGTCCCAGCGTATAGAGAAATTTAATAATGACACCTAGATATCATTCAGGTACAATTGAGGCTGGTGTTTGCATTGGGTTTGCCATGATATAGTTGTCACTGTGTCCTAGATAGTTAGGTGCGTAGAATACAACTCCTACTAGTACAAGAAGGAATAGGAATACAGTTACTAGGTCCTTAAATGTGAAGTATGGGTGGAATGGTAGTCGGTCGTTATTACCTGTTACTCCAAGCGGGTTGCTGCTTCCGTGTTCGTGTAGTGTTAGTAGGTGCATTGCTGCTAGAGCTGCTAGAACGAAAGGTAGTAGATAGTGTAGAGCAAAGAATCGGTTAAGAGTAGCGTTATTTACACTGAACCCACCTCAAACAGTTTCAACTAGGTCCTTTCCAATTCATGGCAGAGCTGATAGAAGGTTAGTAATTACTGTTGCTCCTCATAGGGACATTTGCCCATAAGGAAGAACGTAACCAAGAAAGGCAATAGCCATCATCAGTACAAGGATAATTACTCCGATTGATCATACTAGTGTTCGTGGTGATCGGTATGATCCGTAGTATAGTCCTCGTCCAATGTGTAGGTATACAAAAATAAAGAAGAATGAAGCAACATTGGCGTGAATGTATCGTAGTAGTCAACCGTAGTTAACGTCTCGCATAATCTAATAGAAGCAGATCAAGTATTGAACTGCCTAGGACTATGTCACGTGAGTTACTTAACACAACTCGCACAAATAGTCTCTGAAGGTAATCTTGCTAATGTCAATTGAGTTTCACTGATTGTACAGTCTCTTAGTTGAAGATTCTTAGCATATTGTGAGATTTAAAGAACACATATATTGCGGATGTTAACTACGGGTGGTTAGTAAAGGTTAGTCCGGCCCAACTCGTTGGGCCCTTATCAAAGATAAACTGGCAAGGGGAGTTAATTACACTATCGTGGAGTGCTTCGAAAGGTATACTTACCCTTGTATACCTTAGTAGTATCAATATACCGTGATACTGTTCGGCTGTTTCGCTTTAGTCCAAGTGCTTCCTGTGCATCACCATAAGTGGAAAACGGCGAGTTAGAAAGAGGTGTACCATTTTCGTATACATAAACAGTATAACCAGCGCGTGAACCGCTCGCCAGAGTTAGCGTTCGGATCAGTGCAGCATGTGAAAGATTGCTGTTAAGATCGATGGGTGATGGACCCGACAGAAGATTTCAGATTGCACAATAGTCTGGCGCATTTGCAACTCCTGCTGGATTGGTTGTGTATCGGCTGGAGTTGATATACGCTTCAATTGTAAGAAGATAGGATCGACCTAGAGTTGTAGTTACATGGCCTAGCTTGTAAAGAAGAATTGCAACAGCTCATAGATTAAAGTCTATACCCTTACGTGTGACAAATTGGACTGATATAAAAAGTGGAAGGATGATAAAGAATAGATTGTCAATTCCTGTTACTGAGTTAGTTTGCACGTTAGTTCGCTTGTTTACTACTGTGCTCATTGCAAGTGCAGTAAGGCTAACGGGTGCATTAGCAGGAATAGTGAGTTGCGAGAGAAATAGAGCAATAGCGTTAAGCACGTGTACGTTCTTTACGTGTTGTGCTACTTGAAAGTATGGCACAAGGTTCTTAAATCCGAATGTACCTTCTCCTTCTACAAATCCAAGTAGTCATTGGAGGTTAATAGCAGGAACAACAGTTAGTACATTATAATCGAGAACACGATTAAGGTTCATACCCTTTTGTAGAGCAAGAACGGCGCTAAGGTTAGCACCAACTAGTAGACGTGTGTTAGCACTGATTGAGATTTGTGCCGCAGCAGCTCAGCGGTTTCTCTTCGAGAAACAGGCAAAGTCAAACCGCTTAGTAGTAAGCAGAGGATAGTCAGTGAACAGTGGAATAATAACATTAATGATGTCTGCTCAGGAGTCTACAACATAAACACAGTCAGTAGCTGATGTATTGATTCGTCCTACTCCTAGAACAGATTGGATAAAGCGAAGTGTGTTGATGTCATCCAGGTGGAGTCGAATTCGGAATAGTCATCGTCAATGGCCTCGATCTCCGCAAGATAGTCCAAAAGAACCTTCTGCATCAACGAAGCCAGCTAGTCATTGTAGAAATGAAACCTTTTCTGCCTCTGTTTGAGGAGCGGGTCGTGTTTCACTCATATTCTTTAGTCGAGCAAGTACAGCAGGGATTAGCGTGAATTGTAGCGTGTTATAGTTCATGATGTGTTCTACGCTAACGAATGCAAGATCTACTGAAGGTGTATAGTGCATTGCTAGTGTTACTCCTGTAATAATTTGGATAACTAGACATAGTCCTAGTAGCGATCCAAAGTTTCACATGTAGCTAAGATTAGCCGGTTGTGGAGAGTCTACGGCATAGCTATTAACTAGTCCGAGAATAGGGTGTGACTTTAGTAGACGCATATTTAATAGTAATAGTAGTTAAGCGTTGTATCCTTGTTAACATATCGTTTCTCATATTATGCTACTTTGTGCTAAGCATGATAGAAAGTATAAACAGGTCAACTGCCAGTGCGTTTTAGGCTAGGATTTATATACATAAAGTATTAGTGGAACTAATACAAATGGAGGCGCATGGCGCACACAACTCGTATGTTAATAAGTTATACGAACAGATCAAAGATCCATGCGGTAATAGTTAGTTATTTATATAGGCCAGAGTGGAATCGAACCACTGTCCCACACTCATCGGATGTGTGTTCTAACCGTTGAACTACAAGCCTTGTCCGTGATGCTGTTTTGCCAGGAAAAATAGCGAAGCTAAGCGTGCCTAAGATAAGGGTTGTAAAACAAGTTACTTATAATGGTATTTAGTATAGTGTTACCTGATTGCCTTTTACTTTGTCCTTTTGTCAGGGTGGCTGCTAGCAAAATGCAAAGCTGGTTATCTTTGTCTGTTTACGCCTTGTCTTCAACAAGTTTGTGCTCCCCAATTAATTGGGGGGACATTAGGGGCATAAGATAAACTGGCAAGGGTAAGGGGAAATAAGTGACGAAACTACATGTTGTTCAGTGATATGGTAATATTATATCCATTTTGCCATGGTTCATTAATGAACTCATTATTAATTGACAGCCTTACTTGTTTCCTGGTAGCTTATCTACGATAAACAGCGGTAAACAGCTCAATTCTATTGAGGGGTCGGAGTAAGAGTGGCAGCACCAATATAGAAGAATGCTGCACCGTATAGTAGTACGACTCGAATATCACCTAGGCTAGAAACTACAGAATCTACACCAAAGAAAGGTGCAAATAGAAGTAGTGTAAGCGAGATGGCACCAATAAAGATAAATAGCCCGTAAGAACTGATTGATCCTGTTGATGCTGTAGATGGTCCGCTTAGTGGACCAAGTGATGAATTGTATAGAGTTTGTGATAGACCGTGTGGTCCTAGTAGTTCTACTGCACCTCGGTCTAGTACCTTAGATGTAGATAGTCCCATAGATAGGGCAGGTGAAATGATATACTTGTTGTATAGTACGTCAAAGCCTCACTTACTGTTAAAGAATCGATATGTTGCTAGACCTAGACCTCCAAATGTAGCAGGGTCTGTTAGATATGTCAGTACCGATGGATATCGGTGGTAGAGTACTAGAGCTGCACCAGCACTAATAATGCTAAGTAGTACAGGAAGATTCTTAATAAGCGTAGGTAGCGCAAATTCACCTTCAACCAGAACGACATTGTCTGGATGTGTGAACAGTGCCGTTGATAGGAAGTCGCTACCTGGACCAACAAATAGATCTGATGCTACATAACCAAAGAAGATTGACATAATAGCAAGGATTACATAAGGAATAGCCACGATAATTGGTTGATCATGGGTGTGTTCATAGTCGCTTTGTGGAGCATTAGGAGTTGTAAAGAAAGTTAGACTGATTAGTCGGAAACTATAGAATGCAGTAATAGCTGCAGTAATTGTACCTAGTCAATAAACTAGATGTCCGCTAAATTCGTATTGTCCGTACGCGAATTCTAGGATTCGGTCCTTACTATAGAACCCTGTTGTTCATGGGAATGCCATTAGTGAAAGAGATCCTACAAGGATTGCCGTATATGTGAAAGGTAGTAGTCCTACCAGTCCTCCTAGTCGTCGTAGGTCTTGTTGGTCAGCCATTGAGTGAAGTACTCCTCCTGCTGCAAGGAATAGAAGAGCCTTGAAGAAAGCGTGGTTAACTAGGTGGAATAGTGCTACGTCATATTGTGATAGTCCTACTGCCATGAATAGATATCCCATTTGTGAACAAGTAGAAAATGCAATTACTCGCTTTAGGTCATTTTGTAGTAGACCTGTTGTAGCTGCAAAGAATGCAGTAACAGCACCTAGTCATGTAATAGCAAGAAGTGCCATTGGGGCGTATTCTAGTACAGGAGATGATCGAAGTAGTAGATATACACCAGCAGTTACTAGTGTGCAATAGCCACGTCTATCATATGACAAACGTGGTTGACTATATCTTTGACCTAGATATCTAGGTATATACGTATAGTCGATGAAGGTTATACTTGCCGGTAAATTAGTGCCTAATATATTAGGCGATATTGGATCTATACTCCAACAAACGTTCTTGTGAGTATGAATAATACTAGTACGTGTAATAATCGTTCCGGCATACAATAAAATTTGGCAATGATCATTACTGACCAGGGCTGTCGACAGCAGCGTGAATTAGAGCTGAAACGGGTGTAGGCTTACACCTTTATAATTTATGAGCGTATGGTAGTCATAAATTATATGGACTGTATCTTGCCTTTCAACATTTAGTTAATTGGCTATACCGTACAGTCTCTGTGCAATAAGCTGCTGGTATGAAAAACCCCGGCATATTACTCACACTTAAGTAAGAGTAGGGGGAAAAAATACAATTCCAGCATAGTATGTTATTTAGGGAAGGCCCTATACGTTACCTAGCTTGTACATAAAATCAGGGTGCATGTGTGGTGTTACTAGTGTTCGCAGTGCATCCATGCTTGTTGAGGAGATACGAATACGGTAAGTACCCTTTTCTCGGCTACGTACCTTTAGTGTAGCTAGAATACCTAGATTACCTAGCACGTTGATGAGTAGCATGCAGTCCGCCTTAGTAAAGCATTCTGTACATAGCAGAACAGTCTTAACTCGTCCTCCTTCTCAATACCCGTCTTCCATAATTCAATGGGCAAGGGTTAGGGCTGAGAACATTTCACCAATGCAAGTAGGCACAATCTTAACATACTTACCCAGTTCAGGATTTCATACGTATCATAGTTGGTGTAGTGCTGTAAAGATAGGTAGCGAGCGTGTTGCAAGATAGTATTGAGATACGATCTTACCTGTGTGTTGTGGTAGACTAGTATTAGGTCAAGGCTTAAGACCTGATGCAGAATAAAGTGCGTATACGTTGTTATATAGAGCTAGCATATACTGATAGGCTGCAGCAGACATAGTCATTTCGTATCGTGCATTACCTGAGGGACCTCCATCTCGTCCAAAGTTAGGGTATCGAAGTGAACCATCACCTAGTTGATTCCCTGTTATTACCTCTAGTGTTGCACGAGGCAGAGCAGCTAGAATAGGAGGCAGAGCGCACATTTCATGGGACAGGTAATCTGTTGAGTAAGAGGTCATTAGTAGTGTACATAGTAGTAGTGCGGTAACGCTTATTGTTCAATAACCTTCCATTGCATCGGGTAGTCAAGTATGAAGCCCTAGTTGTGCGGACTTACCCATACCAGCTAGCATGAAGAGTAGCCCAATTACTGTTAGAGCTGATTCGTTAATATATGGTGATAGACTGAATACTGTTGCGTAGTCTAGGTTACCAAACACTCATAGCATAGCGAAGAAACCTACACTTAGGAATGTGTCACCTACTCGATTAACAGTAAGGGCCTTGATAGCAGACTTATTTGCTTGGAGTCGAGTGTATCAGAAGTTAATTAGTAGGTATGAGGAAATACCGATCCCTTCTCAACCTAGAAACATAATTAGATAGTTGTCTCCAGCTACAAGAACTAGCATGAAGAATGTGAACATAGATAGATATGAGAAGAACCGTTGGTTGTGAGGGTCTTCTGCCATATAGCTCACAGAGAAGATATGTACTAGTGCAGATACAGTAACTACAGCTAGTAGCATTGATACAGTTAGGCTATCAAATAGGAAACCTCAGTCGACTAGCATTGATTCAGAGTCGATTCAGCTACCTAGACGAATTGATACGGGTGAACCGCAAAGTCCTACTTCGTAAAAGGCTACATAAGATAGTACAGCTGTAATACACATAGCAGTACATGTGATAAGGTGTGCCCCTGTTACACCGATCTTTCGACCGAGTAGACCAGCTCCAGCAGCACCTAGCATGGGAAGAGCGAGAATAGCGAGATACATAAATTAGCTAAGTGAGATAGTTCCTCGAAGACGGTAGTATGCCACGAGAAGACCTAGTCCAATAGCCGATTCTGCTCCTGCGATAGCAATAATATAAATGCTATACGTTTGTCCTACAATATCATCGAATGCGAATGAACTCACAATTACTAGTACTGTTACAGCTAGTAGCATGATTTCGATCGAGATAAGCATTAGGATAATGTTCTTTCGGTTAAGCACAAAGCCTAGGATACCGAGAAGAAACAGTACGATAGAGAGTGTCATAATGCTAATTCTGCCATAAAGGCGTTGTCTTCTTCCCTCAACGTATTGAGGGCGTGTGATGGATAGACCATTTCTGTGTGGGTACAAAGATATTGTACCACTAGTTCTTTTCTGCTTATATATTATAAACAGCTCTTTTGCCCCTGCTGTTTCCCTTTCTCAGCTAGCTGAGGGCGCTTAATTTGTCAGGCAGGCTGTTTTTAGTAAAAAAAAAAGGCAGCGGAAGCCAGAGTTGGGCTGGGAGACATGGGCATTAGATAAAGACTAGTGTAAGGGTAGTTAATAGATTCTTTGTTAGCACCGGGTTATCTTCGATAACCAGCTATTCAACAAGTTGAAGACAAGGCAGGCTAGTCAATTTATAGATTTTGTGCCCTTCGTTATTCACCCTAATGTTTACAAAGGAAACCAGCGTTAAAGAGTAGGGCAGATAATCTGGGTAAATAATATACCTTGGCCATATTGACTCATAAGCACATCTAGTAACCTGTTCAGTTACAGCTATGAGCAACCACAACAGGGTTTCTTATCGTTTTCGCTACTCCTTTTACCTTACAAGGTCCAAAAGACCCAGGCGTGTTGTCAGGAGAAGATAGATAATAAGCATAGGCATGGTAATTCGAGAACAGTGAGAATCGAACTCACGTCACCTAAGAGACAACTAGGTATCCTTCCACTGAACGATGCTCCCATATCCGATAGCGGTTATTGGAAACTTTCCTTGGTAGCTTATCTGCGATAAGCAGGCGGTCAGCCGGCTAATGATGATAAGCAGTAGCCAGAGTTGAAGAAGCAAATGTAAACCAGCTCTACTTATACTAAGCTGTGTTGTTTTGTATTTATGTATGTTCTTTTACCCGCTGCTAATCGTAGATAAGCCGCCAGCAAAAAAAGGGTGTGCGTAAAGGGGAGATTAGTTATGCAACGTCGAAAGCTACTAGTAGGCTAGGTACAAGGATAACTAGAGCGATTACAACTGGCAGGAAGCCAATTCAACACATAGTCATAAGTTGGTCGTAACGTAGTCGTGGTAGTGTCGCTCGGAATCACACAAATGTGAAACAGAATAGACATGTCTTTAGTGCTAGCACAATAGCTTGAACGTTAACAAATGTTTCGTTAACTACCAGTTCAGGCATGACATATCCTCCAAAGAATAGAATAGCAGTTAGTGTACTCATTAGTACAATACTACAGTATTCGGCAAGGAAAAAGAAGACAAAGATAATGGATGAGTGTTCAGTAAAGAAACCAGCCACCAGTTCTGATTCTGCTTCTGGAAGGTCAAACGGAGTCCGGTTCGTTTCAGCTAGGGCAGAAATAAAGAAGATCATTGCAAGAGGTAGTAGAGGTACTACGAATCATACTGCTTGTTGGTCTTCAATAATAGTAGTGATGTGGAATGATCCTGTAATAATGATTACAGTTAGAATAGCTGAGCTAAGAATTAGTTCGTAGCTAACCATTTGTGCTGTACTTCGTAGTGAACCAATAAAGGCATACTTAGAGTTAGCAGATCATCCAGCAAAGAGTACTCCATAGATACCAACAGATGAAATAGCCATCGTGTAAAGGATACCTAGTGAGAAGTCTGTAAGAGCTAGACCACTACCGAACGGAATAACAGCTCAACCTAGTAGACTAAATACAAGACTGATAATAGGTGCTAGGAAGAATAGACTCTTTGTTGCGTGTTGCGGAATAATCATTTCCTTCACAACGAGCTTTAGTGCGTCTGCAAATGGTTGTAGTGTACCATAGTATCCTACTACATTTGGTCCGACTCGTCGTTGCATACCTGCTAGTACCTTTCGTTCGATAATTGTCATAAACGCTACCGATAGTAGAATTGGTAGGAGTACAATTAGCACTTCGAGTAGACTGAATACAACGGATAGCATTTGTATAGAGTTGTTGTTCGGCTATCGCACTGTCTAGGTATAGATCTTTTTAGAAAAGAACGCCCCTGAAAATCTCCGATTTTCTGATGAGATAAAGTGCAATGCTGGATTAAGAATAAACAATAGGGGAATAAACGGGTGTAACAGTCTAGCTAAGTTGTTCGTCTAGTCATTCGATGTACTTTTCCATAGAGACCGCTTCAACAGCAATAGGCATGACATATAGCTATGCAATATTATTTTGTTATTACGTTTCTTGGTAAATGGTAGCTTGGATACACGTACCTTTGGTAGAACTGAGCTCTTGGTATTTCGTACACTGTTAGGCTTATCAGCTCATCGTGATAGTGTCCGAAGACTACAACCTAGTGCCGCGGCAGCTAGGGTTTGGGTTCCATACGTTAGTTGAACACCCTTTAGAACGTCGTAAACGTAGACATGAACTCCTCCATGTGATTGTGACATCTTTTCACGAGTTGCTTCCGTTAGTACCTTGCCAAGCATATTGGATCGGTGCAGCTCGTTAGTTGCATCTGTGTATTCTCGACCTAGGTAATTAAGAGAGGCGTTATCTCGGAATTCTTGGTCTCGTACTAGGCCAGTACCTCCCTTATTGTAGGAAGAATAGTTGGCAAGCTTTTCTGAATTAAGTGAGTCAGTATCTCACATATCCCGGTTACCTACATCATCTAGATATGCTTGTTCTACAGCTGTATATTCATGGGCCCAACGGAGTTGGGCAGAGTAAGATTCTTCAGCAGAGATAGTTCGTTGTCATTAAGTGTAACCTCGGGATTTAGTTCAATAAAAGCTTGGTTGTGATCTACAGTAGGTAGAATCTTTAGTTCAAAGACTTGTCAACCATGTTCTACTACATAGCTGTAGAACTTTCAGTGCTTACTTGTGGCAGAATAAGCGTTATTCTTGTTCTTTTTGCTGCGCAAAAACGTCCAAAATTTCGGCGGAAGAGGTCGTCCGAAGACCCACCATATTCGCTACCGTCATCAGCTACATAAACATAGACTCCAGGTGTGTTCTTGTAAACCCGTAGTTCATCGAATCCTTCTGGTAGACGCACCGACTTGTCATAGATAGGACCATTTTCTGGATAGTATCCTTCTACGAGATCAGGCAGTGGCTCGTTAATACGAGAATATAGGTATTCAGATAGATCAGGGTTAGTATCAGGGTTTTCACAACCATCACGGATAATGTTGTGTAGTTGGATTAGCTTAGGGTTAGTAAGGAGATTAGGAAAACGAGATGTGTTTGTTGGAGGAGTAACTGTGCCTGCGTCAGTTATAACAGTAATATTGCTATCGCTGCACGCAGGTGTGTCACACATTTCTTCTGGAACATTGCTGACGTGCAAGCGAGAGATATTTATCTCTAGCTTTAGACTATGACATCATATAACTTACACCCGCCTTTAACTAGTTAAAGGTATAGGCAAATAAGTGAATTGGCATCACGTATAGTCGTTGAGGAAGTTAGCCTGCTAGTATGTAGCTTTTCAGCCCACATATTATCTATAACCTGTTTCCCTTAATAGGCGTCAGGCGAATACGTGTAGTTCTAGCATTGAGTGTTGTTTTTCCGTAAAAATTAGGGGTCTCATGAACCGTGGTAAACTCCACAGATTTCTGAACATTGTCCGTAATATGTTCCTTCTCGTTCGATTAGTACAGATGTTTGGTTAAGCCGGCCTGGGATAGCGTCGATCTTCATTCCTAGAGATGGTACAGCGAAGTCGTGGATTACGTCTTGTCCTGTTACAATAAATCGGATGTGTGTGTCTACCGGTACTACCACTCGGTTGTCTACTTCTAGTAGTCGGAGTTGTCCAACTTCTAGGTCTGTATCAGGTACCATGTATGAGTCGAATTCTAGTGATTCACCGTCTTCTGTAATATAGTCACTGTATTCGTAGCTTCAGTATCATTGGTGGCCTGCAACCTTAATAGTCATAGATGGGCTAATAACTTCGTCAAGAAGATATAGTAGCTTAAATGATGGGAATGCAATAGCAACTAGTACGAGAGCTGGTGTGATAGTTCAGATCAGTTCGATTAGTGTTCCGTGGTTAGAGTACTTGTGAACGATACCAACCTTTGAACTGTTGAAGTTAACTAGGATAATACCTAGCATTCAGAATACAAGAGTAGTGATAACGATCAGGTAGAAGAAAATAGTGTCGTGTAGTTCTAGGATTCCTTCAGCACTCTTAGAAGCGCTGTCCTGGAAACCGATTTGTCACGGGTATGCCGAGTCACACATTAGTGGTGAGAAAAAGGCAGGAGTTAGTAGGTTAAGCATTATTATATTAATTTCCACCCTGCTACATATAAGTGATGACTTAATGAGAGGGATATGGATGAGTTGTGTGTTTCCCTGCTTACTGTTTACCGCCTGCCTTAACAGCGTGCTTTTTTTGCAAAGAACGCCCCTGAAAATCTCCGATTTTCTGGCAGTTGTCTGTTCACCCCTGATATCTACGATAAGCTACCAGTGAACAATCAGGCAGATAGATAAGCAGGGCTTGCATGTTTATGGTCTTACTGCATCATGAGCCTAGTAAGGTTTCCTAGTTAGGCTAACCTTACTGGTTTGCGGAGCAAAAGGAAGTACAGAAACAACGGTTTTGTCATTAGTATGTTTTTTTGTTCCTACCCTCCAACTTGTTGGGCTGCCAGTTTATCTTTGATAAGGCCCCAACCAGCGGGAAACAAGGGACGAAGGAAACAAGCAGATTATTATAGATAATCAGCAGGTTAGTGCACTAAGACCTGCGCTAGTAATGGCTAGACTTGCTCTGCCTTTGTCAAGTCAAATTGATCTTAGTTTGTCAGGTCAAATTATCTTGGTTTTGCGTAGCAAAAAAAGGATTAACAGACAAGTGCAAAAAAGGAGAAATAGACCAAGCAAAAGGCCTAGATTTTATTTATGTCTGCTAGGAAGTACGGGAATCGAACCCATGCCTATCGTGTGTAAAACGAGTGCTCTACCCCTAAGCTAAATTCCTGTGTGTTCTTACTGTTTAGCGTTTTTTGCAAAGCAAAAAAAGGCTTCTATATTTTATAGCACCGGGTTATCTTCGATAACCAGCTATTCAACAAGTTGAAATACAAAGCAGGCGGTAAATACACTAACTTGTTTGTTTAGCAGTATCTAACAAACAAGTCGTTAAGGCTAATTAACGTTTCTTATACCTTTACTTTGTCAGGTGTTTGCCCTCTTTAACCTCCGCTGGTTTCCTTCGTTTGTTTACGCCTTTGTGGTTTTTGTCAGCTTTCCTAAGGCTGTTTATCTTTGAGAAACTGGCCAGTGCAAAAAAGAAAGATAAACTGGCAGCAGCAAAACTAACCAGAGCTTTGCAAAAGTAAACACCTACTTATCTATCAAGGCGTGTTGGTGTTAGCAAACAGTAAGCTAAGGGGAAAAAAGAAGAAATATCTAGTGTAGATAGATAGCGTCCTTTAGGTACGACATTGTCAGAACACAGAATACGTAGGCTTGGATGAATGATACTGCAATTTCTAGACCTACAATAGCAATAACTACTGCTAGAGGAACTACTGATAGTACTCCGAATAGAAGGCTTGATGTCATCATTCCATATAGCATACCTGATAGAATCTTAACCAGAGCGTGACCTGATACTAGGTTAGCAAATAGTCGAACACCTAGTGAGAATGCTCGTGCTACATAGCTAATTAGTTCGATAACAACTAGTAGAGGTACTAGTGCTGTTGGTGTACCAGCTGGTAGGAAGAATGAGAAGAAATGGAAACCGTGCTTAGCTACTGCTAGAATAGTTACACCTAGGAATACTGTAACACTGAATCCCATAGCTACGATAGCTGATGATGCAATAGCGTATCCGTAAGGAACGTTAGCAAATAGGTTAGCTAGCAGGATAAAGAAGAATAGGCTGTAAAGGAAAGGCAGATATCGTTCGTTAGCGCTACCAACTTGTTCCTTAGTTTGTGAGTGCAGAGTAGCTACTGCGGACTCAAATCCAACGCTTCATCGTGAAGGTACAACTCGGTGTGAGTTGACTGAGAGAATGTGTAGTGATAGGAATAGTCCAACTACTAGGATTGTATATAGACCTAGGTTAGTTAGAGTTAGGTTCATACCTAGAATTGGTGCATCTAGGCTGATAAGCTTTGTTACTTCGAATTGGTCGAGTGGAGATGATACAAAGAATGTGTGTAGCATATGTGTATATGTGGCTTGTTTCGTTAAGGTTTTATATATACTCCTGAACAAACACCTTACAGCCCAAAGTTGGATAAAGGTACTATGTACAGGTAGATATATGTTTGCCTAAAACTTGTTTACAAGTAAAGGGTGAATAATGCGTAGCTGGAATTGTTTTTACGTCTTCAACAAGTTGAAGATGGCTGGGCTATTGTCTTCAACAAGTTGAAAAGGGATGGATAATTGCCAGTCAATTAAGGTGGCTAATGCTTATCATAAATAACCCAACATATGTAGCCAGGTTATAGAAATAACCAGGATGTTTTGCAGAGCAAGGCCCAACTACGTTGGTGTGTTTCCGGAGGAAACAAGGGTAAATAACAATGTTAATACTATATATGAATTACTCTTAAGTCTACATACTCTTGTTTAGAGTTATAGCTTTAAACTAGAGCTTTGTGATGTATACTCGTGCTACCGAAAGTTCAGTGAACAGTGGTAGAATATACTTCGAGCATACGTATACTAGTACCAGCAGTCCTGCGAATGATCAGAACAGTTGGTTCACGAAGAAGAATGGAAGTAGTTGTGGCATAGTTGTTTATTTAGGCGCTATTAACGCAGATATCATAATAGTCATACTTGTTTGCACCGGGTTATCTTCGATAACCAGCTTATTCAACAAGGTAGGCCAGAAAACCTGACAAACCAAGGCTCCCAACACGCCCCAACAAGTTGGGGCCTTGGGTGAATAACGTAGTTATTCATATGGGTCTTTAGACCCATCGAGTCAAAGTAAGCAAGTAAAAGTATAGCCTATAGGATACGGACCATTTGTCCTGTCTTATATGTTTGTATTATTTTCTGTTTAACTTTCCACATAAATAGATTTAGGTAGAAAAGGGAAAAGGGAAATGGGGGGGGGAAAGCAACTACGATTGCACAGGAAGTGTGTTATATGAGTGGAATGGAGTTGGAGATTCTAGTGTTCATTCTAGTGAGTTTGCTGTTTGTGCACCCGCGTAGAATTCTGGTGTAGAAGTAAAGAATGATGGTAGAGCTCATGGGTTTGATGATACTTCCTTTCCGTTAGCGAATAGGTCGTAGATCACATAACCAAAGATAGCTGTAGCAACTACTGAAATTAGAGATCCGACAGATGATACGTAGTTTCATCCAGCGAATGCGTCAGGGTAGTCTGGGATTCGTCGTGGCATACCAGCCAGTCCAAGGAAGTGTTGTGGGAAAAAGGTTACATTTACACCCACGAACATTACTCAGAAGTGGATTTGTCCTCACATTTCGTTGTACATCTTACCTACAATCTTAGGAGCTCAGAAGTAGAATCCAGCGAATAGTGCGAATACTGCTCCCATAGAAAGCACGTAGTGGAAGTGGGCTACTACGTAATAAGTGTCGTGAAGTGCTACTGATAGTGATGCGTTTGCTAGAATTACACCTGTCAGTCCACCTAGAGTGAATAGAGCGATGAATCCTAGAGCAAATAGCATAGGTGTGTTAAATCGAAGAGATCCACCGTAACAAGTAGCCAGTCATGAGAAGATCTTAATACCTGTGGGAACGGCAATAATCATAGTAGCAGCTGTGAAGTAAGCTCGTGTGTCTACGTCTAGTCCTACGGCATACATGTGATGCAAAAAATTAGAGTTCTACGTATATAGCTCTAGTTGGGTCTATGTCTTTTTCTATGGCTTTTGGTTAATTTCCTTTGCGAGTTCTTGCATCCGGGTATGGTCTAGTCCGTCCTTTCGTGCAGCGAGGTAATACTTACGCGCTTCAATGAATCGATTCATATTGTCATGCTTTAGCCGGAGGTGATGAGTTTGATAGTAGGGAAGTACAGTATCTAGGGCACTAGCACCGAAAGTAAGTTGAGGGAATACCTTATCTCCTACCTTCCGGTTATGGATGATAGATAGAGGTAGATTAAATAGACCACACAGGTGGGCAAAGAGATCCCCTGCTTGAAGATGTTCTAGACGAAATCGTCACTTTCAGTTGAAAGATGCCCCTCGTCGAGTAGCTGTTAGGTTAAACATACAGCAACCGTCAGTAAATCCTGCAAGTCAAGCAGTAGCAAGAGTAGGCAGTACAACACCGTGAGTTAGACCAAGTACTAGATTTTCTCCTCGACCTTCATATCGATCTGCTAGAAAAGCGTTATAAACTTCGATAAGTTCATTCATTTGGGCTACTCGGTGTGCAAGAGCTAGGTTATCAGATAGCAGTGTAAGTAGTTGGTGAAGATCTACTACATCATATACCTTTCATCGGAAGGTGTCGTCAAACGAGATATTACCAAAACCGAGTACATCTTGAATAGATTGTAGTATAGATTGGTTTTCACATGTTAGTGTGAACCCTGGAACTGAGCCAGTCGATGAAAAGTAACCTTGAGCTTCACAGAAACCGACGAATCATTGGAGTCACCGATTTGACACGTTTGGCATATCTGATAGGGCACGTAGGGAGTGGAAATTAGAAAAGTCCATAGAAACATTTGAAATAGTCTCTGAAGCTCAGTCTGGTGCAGATAGGAGGTCCGCACTAATAAAGCTTGCATCTAGTATCACACTTGCAAAATCTATTACAAAAGGATGTGCAGATACTGCTGATCCATATTGTGTTGCAAGGTATTCATAGCCCATGTTAGCTATAAGATCGTTGATGCATAGAGAAATGTTATTTGTATCTCAGTCACCTGAGAATGAAGCCATATAACTTCATACAATGAATCCAAGGATACCAATTGAGAACATAGCATAGACCATACCAAGGTAACCGAAGATAGGCTTACCTGAGAATGTTGATACTACGTGTGATACGATTCCGAATCCAGGAATGATGAGAATATAAACTTCAGGGTGTCCGAAGAATCAGAAGAGGTGTTGGTATAGAATAGGGTCCGATTAATTTATACTGCCTTACTTCAACAATGTTGAATAGGGGGGGCCTTGGTCTACCTTAACCTTGTTAAAGTAGAAAGCTTTGGAATGTGGGTCTGCCAGCAGTAGAAATAGAATATTTACCATGAAGTGTTTGCCTGGCCAGTTTATCAAAGATAAACAGCCTTAATAAACCTGGCAAACAGCACATAGTTCAACGTGGGAGTAACTCATCAGTTATCACTTTGGCAACTCCTTTTCAGAACCTGACCTTATGTTGATATCTGTACAGTATATACTCTCTGCGGTTAGCAACCTACGGATAACTCATTTGCTCTGTGCATATTGTAATATATGGAGCCTATTATACTGCAGTAATCTAAGATGAAAACTGGATAATACTACTGCCTAACAATTGTTAAGTGGTAAGAGCGTTCCCGTATTGAGATGTATTAGGAGGCAACCATTTACCTCCTCCTGCTGGGTCGTAGAATGATGTATTAAAGTTTCGGTCTGTTAGAAGCATAGTAATACCTCCTGCTAGTACTGGTAGTGATAGTAGTAGAAGGATAGCTGTTACCATGATAGCTCAGCAGAATAGAGGAAGCTTGTGTAGTGTCATTCCAGGGTTCCGCATGTTCAGGATAGTTGTGATGAAGTTCATAGCCTTAATTCCTCTTTTTGCCCATGTGTTCTTGGAAAGAACAAAGTTGAGCTAATTCCCTGTTCAGTTATGCTGCCCGTCGTGCAACTCCTGCGAGCTTGTACATTGACGATGCTAGCATGTGTGGTCCCACAATTTGACGCAGCTTTGGCATAGACTTTTCTGAGATATAGATACGTGGTCCACTTCGTGTGCTGTGGATTGTACATTGAAGTCCATATCGTAGAATAAGAATATTCATTAGTCGTACTACTTCAGGTAGTGTAAAGCACTCTGTACAGAGAATTAGTCCACCAGCAGATCGTGCACCATCACACATGATTCATCATGCTAGTGCGATCGGTGAAAGATAGTGGTATAGTTCTGCACTAATAACCTTAATACCCTTAGAATAAAATAGATCATAGATTAGCGAGAATACAGGATAGTTGCGTGTACCTAGGATAACGGACATAAATTGCTTACCGTTGAGCTTGGTAAAACCATGAGCTGGTACACTAGAACAGTAATGAGCAAGATACATAAAGACAGTTCATACTACAGGAAAGTTAACAATAGATTGCTTAAGCAGAAATCGTACGTTACCTGTAGTAGAAACCCGAAGATTGGCATCACCAAGTAGACACCCTACAATTACTCCTACTAGATAGTTAGGAATAAATGTAAGATCTCGAATAAACTTTGTGATCTTTCCTAGTCCTAGTGTAGAACCCAGAGTATAGGGAGCTCCGTGTACAACGAGTGCTGTGCAATTAGTGGGCGGGAACATAGACTTATGAATCTTGTGTCAACTCTTGAGTACAGGAAGATTTGTGATAAGATGCATAGCCTAAAAAAGAGGTTAGTTAGTAATTGATTATTTACTAACTTGGGACTATATCTTACTACGCACTGAACATACCCAACTAATAATGGTATGACAGTATGTGTTCATATGAATAGTCTCTGAGGATTTCCTGCTGATATTACTGCAATCCTACTCTGTATATCGTCCTTTAAGGCATAGATAGGTAGTGAGCATTGTACGTCTCAGCATAGGCGATGATTTAAGCTAGGCGCTATATATTATACCTAGCATAGAGCTAATTCCAGCTAGGTGAAGACTAAAGATAGCTAGGTCAACTGACCCACCAGAGTGGCTTTGTACACCAGCTAGTGGAGGGTAAACTGTTCATCCTGTCTTAATAATCTAAGCATTACGTTTGTCATGCATAGATTGAGACTATATCTTACGTAAATAATACGAGTGATGTATAGTCGTTGAGGTTTATCCTGCTGATATGTCTTATCATTACGAAACTATAACTATCTTATTGACTAATTAGGGTAGTCGTCCTTAATGATCAATTTAATTGATTATATCGCCTTTAAGGTTATCAAAGATAACCATACAAGCTGAGGATGGTAAGTAGTGATCGTAATAGGACAATCCCAGCATTCTGATCATTACAGGCACAGGATATGTGGAGTACCTGCTCCGTTTTCTACAAATGCGCTAGCTAGTAGTAGAATAAGTGAAGGAGGTAGTAGTCAGAATGAAATGTTATTTAGTCGAGGGAAACGTTCGATAATCGATCTGCCATGTCTTGTTTCACGCCTTTGCTAGCAATTAAAATCTCCGATTTTAACACCAGGAAACACACAACGGAGTTGGGCCTTGAGTAGCGATGCGATTACCCGGACTCTGCCTTCACTTGTTATACCAGTTATCAAATGTTAGCTGGATTTAAGAATGGTCGTAGAGTCTCTGGAGTAACTAACTTGATGTATAGACTCTTAAAACATAAAGCTGTTACGGCCTAATGGATAAGAGTAGTAGAATGTTGCCAAACAGCGGCTTCTACAAATGTTTAACCCTAACAAGGCCTCAAGAAATTGAGGCAGAAGGCTTAAAGCACAATACGTATCATATAGATTATTGGGCGGCGTACTAAAGTACGTGTGGCTTTCGAATAGAGTTTGCCATGTCTGGAGCACCGATTTGTACGGGCACTAGATAGTTTCCGAATCCACCTACAAGTCCAGGCATTACCATGAAGAAAATCATTAGGAATGCGTGAGCTGTGATGATTACATTATAAAGTTGGTGGTTCCCGTTAAGGTATTGTACACCAGGAGCTGCTAGTTCCATTCGAATCATTACACTGAAGGCAGTACCAATCATTCCGGAGAAGACGGCAAAGATTAGGTATAGTGTTCCAATGTCCTTTGCATTAGTTGAGAAGAGTCACCGTGTTACGGCCATATTATTTATTAGCTTTATTTTCCTGTTGCCTATGCTAGTTACTAGTAATTAAAGAGTAACTAGCTACTTTCTTAAGTAGCAATAACCAGCCTTCTTCAACTTGTTGAAGACAAAGCTGAATTGTACATAAGGTATGATTAAACCCTTTTCATTGACTTGGTCATAGCTTGGCTAGACTAGCCAAGATAAACACAAGATTGCCCTAAGTGATCTTATAAGACTGCCACTCTCCTTCTACAAGTTGTAGGGTAAAGGCCAGAATATTGAAATTTCCTGGCACGAGAGGGTGCTCAATATATATATATAATATTTACCAGCATAAGGCCCTTATAACACTCATTGAGTGTTTCATTATAGATCGTTACTTATACGCTTTATTATCAAGGGGGGGGGGGGAAAAGTTAAACCAGGAATAAAAGATAGTACGGACAATATGAGAATCGAACTCATCAGCTTGGATCAACAAGCCTAACGTCTAGCAGGCGTCTTCCCGCACCTATAGGAGATTGTCCTGTCCATTGACCTTTGTGTTGTTGTGTGTTTTCTTCGTGTGTTTACCCCTATGTTATAAGATAAACTGGAAGGGCGGGACAGTTGTGACAGGTCAGCCGTGATAGGTCCGAGTGGAATCGAACCACCGTATAACGATTAAGAGTCGTCCGCTTTACCATTAAGCTACGGACCTTACGCCTGGTTAGGCCTTTTGCCTGGCAATTTCTCTTTCTTTTTGCCTGGTTTCTTAAGAAACCTGACAAAACCAAACAGACTTAGGAAAGCTGACAAGGCAGGTAAGGCAAAAGTAAAAAACACAATTTTATCATAAGACTTATATAGCGAAACCTGGGAAGACCGGATTCGAACCAGTATCGTACGCTCCCAAAAAACGCTGACTTACCATTAGTCGACCTCCCAAAAAAATTTATTCTGCCTTATATCTACTAACAAAAAATTACTAGTGTAAGGCTATTTCCTGGTTTTAATGACTTGGTCCACGTCATAAATGGATTTCCCGTTATGATCTATGTTTGCGGAGCAAAACCTGCAAATAAGTTGAACAATAGACCTTTCCAAATACTACACATATTAGCCCTTTGCTATGGTACTTTAACTGCTTATAAACGTTTTTGCTACTGCTGGTTTCCTGGCAAACAGTAAAACACGCAAAGTAATAAATATTACATATACCACCGAAGGGAATCGAACCCCTATTGCTGATTTACAAGATCAGCGCTCTACCATTGAGCTACGATGGCTATTTGATGCATCCTAACCTGTGCGAGAATCGAACTCGCGATACCGCTACGAAAAGGCGGGGTACTAACCACTATACTAACAGATCCGCAATTCACTTTGGCTAAGTAAAGGCTATATCTACCGGTAATTCGAAATATTCTAGTGCGCCTCTAGGAATTGAACCTAGAACAGCTGATCATGAGTCAGCTATGATACCATTTCACTAAAGCGCATTGTTTAACAGTACAACTAATTTAAATAAGTAGACAAGTCTAACTTTCGTGCCATTGACTACGCTGCTTCATCTATCACGCTCAGTGATCAATATTGTCGATCATCTCGTTTTTTTGCTTTTGCGCATCCAAGTTGGTGGAGGCTTGATAATTAAATTTATCATAAAGCTAGCTGTTTCCTTTTTTTCCGCTGCTTATCGTAGATAAGCCGGCAGCAGGAAAACTACCTAACCAGCCCTTTTCTTATTTTACTTTGCCATTGATTACACTGGTTTCCCAGCAAAACAGCTGAATATTATTGAGCGTTACCTACCTATGTGTGCAGTCCAGCTATGTAAGGCGAAATAACAAGTTAGGCCCTAAAACGTATATCATTTCTTATACCATTGTCCTTTGTGCTGGTTTTGCGTAGCTGGCTTATCGAAGGTGAGCGGAAAGGGGGGGGGAAATTAAGCGTATAGCAGAGTAGATACGCTATAGTGCAGATCAACTAGAATAATGTTAGGGAATAGACCAAACAGTACTGTAGGGATAAGCATAGTTAGTAGTACCATGAATTCACGTCGTGTAACGTCAGTAGTATACGCAAGATATGGGCTGTATGAACCAAATGCCATTCGGTTGTAAAGTCAGATAGAATAACATGCACTTAGTACAATGCTAGTTGCTCCTAGTAGTGCCATAATAGGGTTAACTTGGAACACTCCTGCTAGACTAAGGAATTCACCCACCCAGTTCGCTGAAGTAGGAGTACCCATGTTTGCTACTGTGAAGAAGAAGAATAGTGCAGAAAATACTGGCATATATACTGTTAGACCTCGATAGTATCGGATAACTCGGCTGTGATATCGGTCGTAAACTACACCTCCGACTAGGAAGAATAGAGCAGGTGATACGAAACCGTGTGCGATTGATAGTAGGATAGCTCCTTCGATACCTTGCACTGTGTTAGAGAAGAGACCAAGAACGACAACACCCATATGGGCGACTGATGACATGGCTACAAGACACTTAAAGTCTGTTTGTCGTAGAGCTGTAAGAGATCCGTATACAACAGAAATTACACCTAGAGTTAGTGCTAGAGGTGCATAGTATGAACAAGCTTCAGGCAGCATAGGAATTAGTACTCGCAGCATACCATAGGCAGCAAACTTAAGTACTAGTCCGGCTAGGATCATAGACCCCCCCACTGGTGCTTCAACATGAGCCCGTGGTAGCCATACGTGTAGTGGTACTAGTGGAGTCTTGATAGCAAATGATAGGAAAATGGCTAGTCATAGAATTCGTTGTGTGTCGAATGAAAAGTCTGCCATTGTTAGTGTTTCAAAGTCTGTGCTTCCAGCTGTGTAGTACATGGCTACGAAAGCTAGTAGCATAAATAGTGATCCGAATAGTGTATATAGGAATAGTAGGAAGCTGGCTCGTACTCGTGCTTCAGTTGCACCTCAAATACCTACTAGTAGGAATAGAGGAATAAGTACCGATTCAAATGTAACGTAGAATGCGATAACGTCTAGTACGAGGAATACGGCAAGAGTTAGTGTTTCGATTACTAGTAGTGTAATCATATATGCCTTCAGATTATGCCGTACATTTTCTCAGCTTGCTAGGATGCAAAAGGGCATCGTAAATGTAGTTAGTAGTACGAAGTATAGTGATAGTCCGTCTACTCCGAATCGTAGTGTGAAGAATCCTGGAGCCCCTAGACCACTAGATACATCAGCTACAAATTGGTAACCTGTAAAGCTATAATCAAATTCACCTCACATAACCAGTGATAGAATGAATGTTACTAGTGATGTGCTAAGAGCTACCTTCTTGACACGAGACTGTTCTGATACAGTAGTGTCCGTCATAGTGCACAGTAGTAGTGCACCGAGTAGTGGAAGTAGTAGAAGAGATGTAAGCATAAATTATGTTAGTTCGTTTACCTACCAGTCTAGCCTAACGAAGTTGTGTGTTTCCTGGCGGGTTATCGTAGATAAGCAGCGGTCTTCAACAAGTTAAAGAAACGTTTATTTTAAACATGGCCCCTGAAAATCTCCGATTTTCTGGTAGTTGGGCAGTAGGTAAACAGTATATGATATGGCTCTAGATAGCACGGCAAGCTTTAAATCTCACAACGTAGCAGTCGTAGAGTAAGGGGAAAACCAGCAGATAACATATTTGGTGATTGGCTATTAAGATTGCTTAGTTAGTGTACATAGTCATACCTTGACTGTGTATGCACCTAGATTACTCTTAGATGTACTGCTAGCATAATCAACAGTAGTATTATCTCCATGAAATGTACCAACTGAAACAGTAGATACTGTCTTTCGTGGAGCATTTCGTTGTGTAGTTAGCAGACCAGATAGTTGTACCTTTACACCAATGATAGAAGATGTATTAGGTCCATTTGTTACAACGCCCTTAGATAGAGATGCAAGGTTGCTTGCGGTAATCAGACGGATAGATGAGAATAGAGATTGTCGTAGTCGAGCAAATCCATACTTAGATGCATTAACAGCTAGATATTGTGCTAGAATATAGCTATTAAGATATGGTTGATGAAGTCGTACAATTCGTAGTTCTACAGGCAGTTGTCCTAGTCCGTTGTTAGATACATGGTGGCTTCAGTTTACGGAAGCAGCAGAAAATAGACGTGATATAGCAGAGCCTAGTGCGCTGAGTGCAGAATTTCCAAACGCAGTAGTATTCACCTTTTGTCGGCCTCCATTAATGGGAGCGGAAACATAGTAAAACAGTTGAACTACTACTCGATCAGGTGTTACACTAAATGTTGGCATACTAATAAAGCAATGTACTGATGAAAAGTAAGACTGAAGTAGTGCCGTTGCAGTTCGTTCTGCAGCTACTAGGTTGCTGTTGTTGCTAAAGTTATATGATTGCATAATTTTTATGTGCCGTATGGCTAGTGGTCTTATCAAATTTAAGCCGTAGAGTTTAACAGCTGACCACTGGAGGGAATCGAACCCACTCTTCACCCGTATGAGAGGTGTGTTCTAACCACGTGAACTACAGTGGCTATAAATGGTACTTGTATAGCTATAGGCCGGATATTGTAGAATTGGATTATCACTGGTGTACGCTTTACTTTTACCTGCATTTACAACTTGTTGGTCTGTTTCCTTTGGAAACAAGAGGTCTTGATAGAATGCTTTATTGCTTTTTCATGGAGTTAGTTTACCTACAACATTATTCTCTGTATAGCATCTCGAATACAACGTCTGGTCACTGATCAAGAAACTTTATCCGGGCCAAGGGCGTGTTGAGCCAGAGCGCTGTTTGTCTAAAGCTATTTCTATCCCGGACCTTACTCTTATTAGTTAATAAGTAATCCTACTACACAAATACCATCTTATACAAAGGGCAAGATACAGGAATCGAACCTGCGTTGATTGCTCCACAAGCGATCGTTCTGCCATTGAACTAATCCTGCCTATATATGGCCAAGCTTATTTAAATAGCTTGTTCACGAAGTGAACAGACAACTCCCAGAAAATCGGATATTTTCAGGGGCTGTAGTTACTGCTTATATTCCCTTTAAACTACGTCTGCTTCAGTTGGGCGTTTTGTCAGCTTTCCTAAGGCTGTTTATCTTTGAGAAACTGGCCAGTGCAAAAAAAAGGCTTCAATTCCTGTTTTCTTCTGCCTGTATTTGCTAAGCAAATATTGTTAAAATCGGAGATTTTAATGTGCTAGCAAAGCCCTAACAGGTGATAAAGTTATGGACTACTCGCTAAAAAGTAGGTCACTTATACTTTCCTGCAATTTATCTTTTACTAGTCTTTTTTGTCAGGCAAAAAAACGCCCCGGGTTCCTCATGTCCCCAATTAATTGGTCTTTTTTTGCTACGCAAAAAACGCCAGTTTATCTTTGATAAACAGACTGGCCTTTTTTAGCACATTAAAATCTCCGATTTTAACACCAGGAAACAAGGAGCACAAACTTGTTGAAGACAGGGCAGGCATAAGATGAACTGTAAGGGGATATATTATTGGATATCGTTAACACTAGGTCGTGAAATAGCTGATCGGTGATCTGTAAAGGAAAGAGCAGACTTACCATATTCGTAAACAAATCCTACAGATAGTAGTGCTAGAAAGGCCATTGCGATTCAGAAACCATAACTTGATACTGCATTCAGTGAAACTGCTACAGGAAATACTAGTGCGATTTCAAGGTCAAAAATGCTTATAGCAGTAACATTAGTATTAAATATTACCGCTTAGATCATGTCATAAGTTATGCGTTCACTCCCTAATATATTGGAGCATGAACAGCACAGCTATTTAGTGTATGATCGTTGAGAACAAGTGTTCTGCCAGTAGTATATAACTATTACCAGGTTTGTGTAAAGAGCCTGGTGTTATTTCTTGATAACAAGGTGAAACTTCCTGGCATTAAGCTAATTTACGTAACAGAAATGTTAAGTCCCCACGCCCCAACTAGTTGGGGGCCAGAAGGAAGAGAATAGCAACAAGATAGAAACTAATAGAGAAAGGATTCCGTGTTTGAGCAGATAGAGGTGAGAATCCACATTCGTAAGCAGATACCTTTTCTGCGTCTGGTCGATGAACAGCTAGTAGAAGGTTAAGTCCGAGTAGGACTGCTACTAGAACAGGTACAAAGAAAATTAGAACAGTCATTGTCATTTATGTTGAGTATAGTGATAGAGCCATAATCGAAGTGCTATTGAGTAGTAGGTTAGGGTTTGTAGCGAATAGTACTACAAATAGTGTTAGAATAGCAATAGTATAACTATGTACTGAAGAGATAGATACATTAGAACTAATTGCTGGAGATGTTTCGCTCATTGCATCAAAGTGGATAACTCGGATTACTCGTAGATAGTAAACAGCAGAAACAACTGATGCAAGGATAGCTACAATAGCTAGAAATACATATCCGTTATGGATAGCTGAGTATAGTACAGTATACTTTGCGAAGAATCCAACTAGAGGTGGTACACCAGCCATAGAAAATAGACATACGGCTAGGCTTAGACCTAGTACAGGATTTGCTCGGAATTGTCCACGGAGTTCACTAATGAATTGAATGTCATAAGTGTCTCCAGTTACACCAGTGTTTGGAGTAGCTGAACGTGAAGCATTAATCATATAACCAAATGCTAGTAGTACAAAGAACGCATTAATATTAGTTAGTGAGTATTGTACAATATAGAATAGGAATGCTTCTACTGATTCTTCTGATGAAATTGCTAGTGCTAGTAGCAGGAATCCTACGTGTGAAATTGTAGAATATGCGAATAGTCGCTTAATTCGGTATTGTCCTAGACCCACAATTGTACCAATAACTAGTGATAGGAAAGCACAGACTAGTAGTAGATTTGTACCTACATTAGCTAGAGATGCAACTGGTGTATTATCGTTTTCCATAGCAAAGGCTCCAAAAATGAATGAGTCATATCCAAACATTCCTGTTCCTCGGAACATTTCTAGCATGAATACAAATAGAGAAATCTTAGGCATAACTGTTAGTCATGTAGTTACAATAGTTGGTGTACCATCATAAACATCAGGTGCTCAGTAATGGAAAGGAGCAGATGCTACCTTGAATAGTAGTCCAACTGTAATAATAACCAGTCCTAGGACTACACCTTGCTTGTATCCAGCATCACCTAGAGCTGGCACAGATGTTAGTTCATAAATAGAGTCTAGATTAGTAAGACCTGAATATCCATAGACAAGACCTGAACCAAGTAGAATTAGTGCAGATGATAGTGCTCCCAGTAGGAAATACTTTAGTCCAGCAGCTGTAGCCGATTCAGAGTCTCGATAAATTGCAGCTAGAATATAAACACCAAAACTTTGTAGTTCAACAGCTAGATAAAGTGATACAAGATCAGCGCTAGCTAGTAGAAATGTTGCACCCATAGTAGTAAATAGAATAATCATTGGATATTCAGGAATTGTTACGGTATGGGTTGTAGCATTTTGGAGAGAAGTTGTATTAGATGATACTACTGAAGCTCAAGGTAGTAGAATAAGAGCAGCAGATACAAGTAGGAAAACTTCCATAGTTTGTGTAATAGTTGTTGCGTGAATTAGTCCGCTATATAGCCCTAGTCCTGCGTCTAGATCTGGTTGTCCTGTTATAGATGAACCAGAATCAGAATACATAAGTACAGATGAGCTACTGTAAGATAGTGCAGCGGCATAGAGCAGAGCAATAGCAGTAATTCGTGTAAAGAGTGTAGCACTAATAGATGATCCAGCTGTTGTCACAGAGTTGTTCGCAACAGTTGGTGCATTCTTAGTAGAGTACGAAGTTAGCGGGATCGCTAGTAGGAGGGCAATGAGTGTGATCATTAGCATTACTTCATACCTACAACAAACCTGATAACCAGGCAAACAGAAGTAAGGCCCTATCCAACAAGTTGGACACAACGACTTGACTCAATATGGATAAAACTTATCAGTACAAGTGGCGAGAATCGAACTCGCGCGTGCTACTTGGAAGGTAGCCATACTACCATTATACGACACTTGCTATACAAACGTTCTAGTTTAAACACTAAACGCCTTGAAGGAATCGAACCTCCACATCCTTGTCCGAAGCAAGGTGGTCTACCGTTAGCCTAAAAGCGCGATAACGCTCCCAACACGTAAATTCTCGCGTGTTCAGTAGCCCATATGAGTTTGTCGTTAAATACAACAATCTTAACATAAGGTTATCTCAGATACCAGCCTTGTAACAGGATAACTCATTCTATATACAAATGATAGGACTCGAACCTACACACCTAACGGCACTTACTCCTAAGGTAAGCTTGTCCAGCAAATAGAATAGCAATACAAATGAAGGGACTCGAACCCTTAAGGTTTTACACCACTGTTTCCTAAGAACAGCTCGTTTACCAATTCCGACACACTTGCTTTACCTCGGTAAGGGGAGAGAAAGAATAAAACGTCTATCGCTTATACAAATGTATACACGATAAGTCGAGAGAATACCTACTTATTAGAGTGAGCTACCCGACTAACAGTAATGTGATATCGACCTCGGTAAGGACGTCGCACACCGCTCTTAACGTAGTATTGAATAGTTGAATGCTTAGAATTAAGAGCCGCAGCAGCTTGTCGTCACGTATAGAAGGTAGCATTAACATCAGGATAAAGAGCGTCAGTGATATGAATAAAGTTCTTAGGAGTATACTTGAATGTAGGAGAATTCTTTTGTTCAAGGATGTTATCAGTCTCTGGACAGTTATATGGACCTGGTACTAGAATCTTATCTCCTCACTGCATTTCTCAGGCATGGGCCTTTTGTTGATCGGTCCGAGTTGTCCCAAGATTATTAGCTGAAGGATGACCTGCAGACTTAGATACGTTATATGGACAAGGGTAGGTCGATAGGTAATATTGTTCACGAGCGATGGATGCTTCTTCACTTTCAACTAGCTCTAGAATAACAAGAGTAAATGAACCCATGCCATACTTAAGTAGAGCTCGGCAAATAAGCGAATTGGCTTGATCAGGATGTGACAGATATCCTTGTTGATAATAGTCCATTAGTCGTCCATAGAGTCCTAGAACTACTCCTGCGCTACGACCAACATAGTAATTACCGTTAGTGTTGTTTACCCATAGATAGATCCCTATAACGTGTGATGTTAGCTCCCGAATTTGTTCCCGTTGAGCTACAGGGTCAGGAAATACGTGGACAGCCGATGCAATTAGACTCTTAACTCCAATTGAAAGGTGTTCCATAAATGAAATGTGCACTAAGTGCTTGCTATCAGCTCCTCTAATTGCTTAGAGTAATGAGCATTAGCCGGTATACGCGACAGAGCATAAATATCACTGTCCCTTATAACATGTTTGTTAGTTTAGTTAATTCCTAATACATACTCAGCTCTTATACGTTTGTGTCAGTGTCAGTGAACCCGTGACAGTGTATCGAAAGCTGCCCCCGTGTCTACCTGTTCCAACACACGTGCTTTATAATATTGTTTTACTGCTGTAGTGTTACTAGACAACGGGGGGGGGGGGATAGCATATGCTAAACTACTATAGAGCGAATAGTAGTAGGAATGCAATCATCAGAGCAAATAGACCTGTAGCTTCTGATAGAGCAAATCCTAGGATAGCGTATGAGAATAGTTGAGGTCGCATTGCTTAAAGCAGTAATATTAGGTATTACTACTGAGATCATGTCATAGTTTCTACCTTTGCTTATTTAGGATAAGCTAGGAAAGAAACATTAGTGTAT
>CAOJBI010175381.1:0-10527 GCA_948277035.1 Euphorbia corollata
TCACAAAATTTCCTTTCTGTACCTTTTCTCCACACCTTTTTGGCATTAATTAAAATTAATTTGTATGTCAGCCATGAAATTGCATGAAAAGGACACTGCATTAACATAGAAATTTAATAATATTTTAAAGATATATTCATATACATTTGTTGTGGTAATAAAAGAAGTGTACGTATTCCATTTTGAACTATAAATGAGTAATTTTATATGCCAATAGCTCGTAGAACACTATTTTAAAAGGATACTTAATGATTTTAGAAAAATTTAATTTTTTTTATTATTTTTACTTGTTTTAAAAAAAGTCTTCATATTTTTATTTTTACATATATTTTTTCTTATAGCTGGTATAAGACAAATCGTCTTATACCAGATATAAATCATTCGAACGATAGTTTTTACGGATATTTTAAAAGTAATTGCGAAAACTAATGAAAATTAAGTTGTATGAAGGCCTTATACCACTCAATATGTCAAATATTAAGAGGCTTTATACAGGTACAAGATTTTCATTAAAAATGTAGGAAAAAACTAGTTTAAGAAGTTTTATATCTGATATAAGAAAAAGCACGTAAAAAAATTATGAAAAAAAAAAATTCAAACGAAAAATAACAAAACTTTTTTTTTATGTAATTTTGCTTTTTATCATATTCCATTATATTTTCCGGTTTAAAATAAGTTTGATAGCCACAAAAAATTGTTGCAGTAATAATTTGTTAGAATATCTTGCTTTGGTTCGTCTTTAGCCGAATTCGGATGTGACACAACACCCAAAACCTTAGATTCATGAATGAAATTCAAACATTGGTCATTCGAAGTGGGCTTTGAGTCTTTCATGCACATATGAGAAAGTAATTTCAAAGATATTTATAAAGACAACATAAAAACTTACACTTGTATGATAAATACGAACATCTTACTTACACAGCTAACATTAGTAAGTAAGCTATAATAAAAACGATAGTTTTTATGTAATAATGAATCATAATTAGATTATCCTTCGCGTGATAAAGGGTTTCCGGGTTTTTCGAAGTAAAACAATTAAAATGAAGATTTTAAGCAAGATAATAGATGACTAGACGAGGGAGACCCTGTCCAAAGGATACCATTTGTTATTAAGAAAAAAAGAAAAAAAATTACAAGTGACTATTGACCTAATGGAGAGCAAGTTAAAAATGCACGATCGAAACCTGCATAATATTGTGAATATTTATTTATTGCCTTAAATTATTGTTTGGTTTTTTAATGGTTTTGCCTTTCTTTTTCCTTAATTTTGTAAGTTATTTTATTTTTTTAAAGTATATTTGAAGCTGATTTATTCATCCTCCCCTTCATTCCGAAAAACTATCGATAAAGAAATAGACGGATTAAAGTAAATATTAAATCGATATTTAAAAAGAAGAAAAATAAAAAAAAAATGAAAGAATGAAATTAAGGGAGTAAAAAAGGCAACCAAAACCGGGGATTGCAAAAGTAAACAGAAGAGAACAAAACAACGTATCAAATCAACTTCTTTTATACATGTTTCTTTATAAAATTATTACACTTTTTACAAGAACAAATAAATAGTACAATGGGAAACCAAAACAAAAGGAACGAAATAAACAAAAGACATTCATACAGCAAATATTAGGCCCCACATTAAAGATACATAAACATATACAAGCTCTTTTCCTTTTTGATCCATTATTTAAAACTTATTATTAAAGATAAAAAAAATACTACATAAAAACGTCTTTATTTTCAAATTTCTCGAGTTAGCTTTAATTTTATAGTCTATTATTGATTTTGTTGGTATTATAGAAGATATTTTTCTTTCCAAATATTTAGTTCTGATATATTTTACATTGTATAAAACATTAAAATCAGGAGAAAGATAATAATTAATAAAATTAGATAAATCAAAAAGTGATATAAAATAAAATATGTTAGGACGGAGAACAATGTCAGTATCTTATAACCCTGCATATTTGAATTAATTTCCAAATAAAATGAAATGATCGAGAAAAAAACTGGCCATTTCGTTTTTCAATTTTTTTTTCTTAGTTTTCAGTGATAAGTTTTCTATATAGAAAATTAGAAAATATTAAGCATGTTCCTTCGTATAGTTTTCCTTTTATTTTGAAATAATAATAATATTGAAACTGTGTTAACGTTTACTTGTTTAAAACATTACAAATAAAATAAAAAATATTACAAATTAAACTAAAAACAATAATTTATATATGTTTTAAGGTGTAAGGTATGATGACTTTATTTTTAACAAAGTAAATTTTATTTTATCTCTTATCATCATTAGATCACTTTTCATACTCCACTGGATCATTTTTCATACCATTGATGATGAGAGATAAAGTAGCAAATTATTTTTGAGAAAATCATTATGAAAGTGACAAGAAAAACACTTTTAGTTCATCTATAAATATAATTTGATTCATTTACATAAATGTACAAGCTATATAAATTGAATAATTTGATATTGATAAATCTTGCCTTTAATACCACCATAAAAACTTTTGCTTATCACATTGTTGAATTAAAAATTAATGCTTCAAGTTGACTAAATCATAGTTTGTTCTAATTTGTTGCGAGTTCTTTAATTTACATTTACACCATGTACAGGAATTAATAATCCAAGGATACTAGGCTATGTTCAACTTCAGAAAATGGTTCATTTTAATTTTTCAGTTGTCATTTTTATAAGATATCGGTGGGAAAATGTGCAATATAAAGTTATAAAAATAAACTAATATAACTGAATAAATTATTAACTGAAGTTTAGTTAACCAATAATCTAAGAGCATCTTCAATAATGCATTCCAGGATTATGTGGCATGTGAAATAGAAACTCATATTAATGACATTTCAATGATTTTAAAAATAGATAATAATTTTTAGAAGATAATATTTCATTAAAAATGTATAATAAAATAATACAAAAAAAACTTAATTACAAAACAAATAAAGTGTTTCAATGTTAAACGTTAAAATATTAATTAATTTGATGAGTTGACATTTCATTTTGTTGTCTACATGTAGACAATCAAATAGACAATGTCCAACATTTATTATGCCAAGTCGCATGGAATAGAGAAAATAGAAGAGTTAATGTAGAGCATTTTTTTAGTTAATTGTCTATTTTTACCTATATATCAAGACTATTATTAAAATAGACTATCTATTGAAATTGCTTTAAATCATTTGTCAAAGTAATTATACAACTATATATTTTCGAAAAGTAAAAATTAAAATAACAATGTGTTGGTTATATGTATACAGTGTTTACTTAGTTTGAAAACTTTCATAAAATATAAAAAAACTATTTCTTATTGCAAGAAATAAAATTTGAAAATCTTGAAAAATTGATCTTTCAGTTTTGTAATTTGGAAATGTTGCAACTAAACATAGATTTTTCATTTATCAAAATATTTTTAAAATTTTTCTGGGAACAAGTGATACAACTAAACAACCAAATAGTGTTTGAAGTATTTAGAATTGATTTATTGAATTGATTACAAAAAATAATAAAATGTAAACTAACTAAACTGAATTAATTCAAGGTAATATACCTTTTATCTTCAGTGTATAATCATGCAAGTCTAAAGTCTAAACTAGACTGAATGAAATTGATTCAAATCAATAGATCTTTTTCTTCGACTTTCTTTTGATGTAAGTGTGGGGTGGAGGGTATGATAAATAATAAAGACTTGTTCAATTGCTTGTCATTTTCAACCTTTACAAATTGAAGAGACCTTTGCTTTGCATTTACATTGCACCCTTCTCTCCTATGTTGCCAATAATCACCATGAGATTCACCCATTAATTTTCTCCAACTACTTCAAACTGAGTTAGTTAAAATAATTGGAATTTTTGTAGTTCACCCGTAGATAAACTCTTTAATTAGAAATGAAGGGCTTAAGTTAACAATATGGACTCGTTTGGTTGACGGAATGGCTATTCCGTGGAATAGGCAAAAAATGAATGAAAAAATGTAGAGTATTGCATAGAATCCTTAAAACGGATGAAATAGTTATTCCTAGCTATCATACATTTCATGGAATAGCTATTCCTTACCGAGATGAAGAATAACTATTCCATGACATGTATGATAATCCGTTTTAAGGATTCTATGCAAATGCTCTACCAATTCTAATCTTTTTTCATTCGTTTATCTCCTATTCCGCGGAATAACCATTCCGCCAACCAAACGAGTTCTATGAGTTTTATTTTGTCTATTATAGATTAATAAGAGGAACACGAACAACTTTACTCCATACTTGCAAAGTTATCTCACGTAGATGGGCAGAACTAGAGTTGTAAATGAATATAGTTATTCGTGATCAACAATTCGATATTCGGGTCGGTTAAAGTTTGTTCGAGCTCTACTTGTTAGTAAACGAACTTGATCGTGAACACAAGTTTATGTTCGTTTTAACAGACGAACAGAGCTTGAATAATGAGGTACCAAGCTCGAAAGCTTGCAAACATGCTCGATAAGCGGCTTGCTGTCATACTTGAGAAGAAGCTCGTTAATAGGCTTGTGCATGTGCGAAAATGAGAATTTTATATTTATTTTATAAACAATAAGTATATTATGAAAAATAAATATACTTGTACCATTAAATTTAAGTACTTTTAAGATATTAAATAAGTTTTAAATAAATAACATTTTGATTCATGAAATCAAAACATAATATTCGAAATTTAGATAGAGCTTGTCAAAAACTTGATTAACATATCCGGCTAAAGTTTGATTAAACTTGATTGAACAAAGCTCGATTAAGATTTGCTCGGACTCGGTTTAACAAATGACGATTGGATATTGTTAAAAAAAGAATGTGACGTTGATAAAAAAATGAATATGAAAAATAAGAATGTAGAATAGTGATAAAATTTGTTAATGTATATAAATAGAATATATATCGAAATCGAAATATTATAATTTTGAAAACCAAAATTTAACCGAAATGAATAAGATTCAGTCAACTTTCATTTTAACTTTTGAATGTTCGGTTATGCTTATACTTCAATTTTTACTAACAAAAAGCAAAAGTACAGTGAAATAATAATAATAATAATAATATAGAATAGTAAAAATAAATTGAATAGATACTCCACCCATGAGAAGTGACATGTAAGCAGACAGTGACGTTGACTGTCCATTGTTGGGATCCACCACAATAAAATAAGTGGACACAGCATCTCCAACAAAATTCTTATCTTTCTCTCTCCACTTTCCTCTTCCATTTCCATTTTCTCCCTCTGAACAAAACCCATCGTAATCACACTTCATTATCTCTCTCTTTATACATTGCCCAATACAATAAAATCAAAGATCTTTCCCTATTTTTCAATAGAATCTCTCCCCTCGTACTTGGGTCCCACCTTCCACCCGCCACCACCTCCACCACCACTCCTCCACCACCATCATTCTTCACTACCCGTTACTTCAATTTTTTTTTATAAAGTTTTAAACTTCCTTTACTCTTAATCATCTTCTTGATTCTTTTCTCTCTCTTTCTTCTTATATATTTATATTTTCTTGTTTTGTTTCTTTTGGTTATAAAGAAAAAATTTTTGTAATTTTTTTATTTCGGAGAGAAAAATATAAACCCGAAATAACGGATTTTATTTGTTTGCGTTTCTTTAACGTTTTATAACCGGCGATGCCTACGCCGGTGAGCGCTGCCAGGCAATGTTTGACACCTGAAGCTGCTCACGCGCTCGATGAGGCGGTGAGCGTCGCACGCAAGAGAGGACATGGTCAAACGACGTCGCTTCATGCTGTTTCGGCTTTACTATCACTTCCTTCGTCGATGCTGCGCGATGCCTGCGCGCGGGCGAGGAACTCAGCCTACTCGCCTCGGCTTCAGTTCAAGGCGCTTGAGCTTTGCCTCAGTGTCTCCTTGGACCGAGTCCCGGCGAACCAACTCAGTTCGGACGAACCACCGGTTTCAAACTCGTTAATGGCGGCGATTAAGCGCTCTCAGGCTAACCAGAGACGGCAGCCGGAGAATTTCCATTTGTATCAACAAATCTCGCAGCAGCAAAATTCCACTTCAATGTCGTGTATCAAAGTTGAGCTTCAAAATCTGATCTTGTCGATTCTCGATGACCCGGTTGTGAGTCGGGTATTCGGTGAAGCGGGTTTCCCCAGCTCCGAAATTAAGCTAGCAATTATCCGTCCTCTTCCTCAGGTTTTCAAATTCTCTCGCTTTAAAGCCCCGCCTGTGTTTCTCTGTAATTTGGGGGAAAATTCGGATCTTGGTTCGGGTCGGAGAGGATTCAGTTTCCCTTTCCTAGGTTTCTCTGGGAATTTCAGTGGAGACGAGAATGGCAGAAGAATAGGAGAGGTTTTAGCGAGGAACAAAGCGAGGAATCCTCTTCTTGTTGGTGTTTGTGCTTATGAGGCACTTGCTAGTTTTAGCGACGGAATTGAAAAACGAAAAGACAAGATCTTGCCCGTGGAGCTATTAGGGATAAGTGTGATTTCAATTGAAAATGATATCACAAAGTTCCTGAGAGATTCGGATAAAGTGTGTTTGGATTTGAGATTTGAACAGCTCGGAAAACAAGTTGAGCAGAATTTAGCAAGTGGGTTGGTTTTGAATCTTGGAGATTTGAAGTCATTTGGTAATGAATTGAGTGATTCGGTGAGCTATGTGGTTGAAAATTTGACAAAAGTGCTGCAGATTAATGGAAAGAAAGTTTGGTTAATTGGTTCAATATCAAGTTATGAAGGTTATTTGAAGCTAGTTAGCAGATTTCCTTGTATTGAAAAAGAGTGGGACTTGCAGCTTTTGCCTATAACTTCTGTTAGAACTACTTCCATGGCTGAATCTTACCCTAGGTCCAGGTAAATCAGTCTATGTTTGAATTATATTATAATATTGAGCTTTTGCTAGTTAGTTAGTTAGTTAGTTTATTCAATATAAACGAGCATTGAATATGTTGGTTATTAATTAATCATCTGATGCATTAAATTTAGGAGATTTTGGCATGTGTGTTTCTTGTTTGCATATATTATTGGTTTCTTGGAAGGCAAAATTTTAATAAAATATTAGCTTCTCAATTGTTTTTAGTATCACTTTGTATTTGGTTCCTTCCTGCTTGTCCTTTGCTGCTGCCTTTTTTACTAGTTTTGCAGATTTCTTGCCCAATTCTCTTTTTTGTGGATGATTGCAGCTTGATGGAGTCTTTCGTTCCATTTGGCGGGTTTTTTTCGGAGTTGAATAGCTCCTCAAGCAGTTCCTGCCAATTCACATCCCGTTGTCATCAGTGTAATGACAAGTGTGAACAAGAAGTAGTAGCCGTTACAAAAGGCGGCTTTGTGTCTTCAGTAGCAGATCAATACCAATCCACCCTACCTTCTTGGCTACAAATGACCGAGCTTGGAACAACCAAAGCCTCCCATGTGAAGGTGCGTTTCGCTTTCGTCAAATACATGATTTAGGCATAATCTTTTCGGTATTCTTGTAAAGACCAATTTCTATACCTTCAGTACAGACAAGAGATGATGGAGTGGCATTGGGTGCCAAAGTTACAGGTGTGAAGGAAAAATGGGACAGCATATGTCGTCATCTCAATCACGACCCATTACCTAGGGCGTCGGGATTTCAGCCCGAAAAGTGTACTAGTGCATCATCTCCAAATGCCAGTAAATCAACGAACCAGCCTAGAAAGCTATTAGGTGTTCCTTTATTTGAGGAAAAACCTTCGAACGAAGATCATCACAGTGTTTCGAATTCAAGCCTAGCGGACAGTAATCAGGAGTCTCCTGCTACTGCCGTTGCATCTGTTACTACCGATCTTGGCTTGACAATAAGCCCTGCACCTACCTGCGATAACAGCGTTTCTGCTAACGGGAACATTTCCGAAAATCGCGCCCTATCATCATCATCTTCATCACATGAATTTGGTAGGCAGTTTGATTCCGGTTTTTTCAAGAAGATATTCAGAGCTCTCATCAAAGAAGCCAGCTGGCAGGATGAAGCTGTGGGTATAATCAGCCAAACAATAGCCACTAAACGAAACCTTGGAGGCCAAGGAGCGAGTCTGAGACGCGGTATATGGTTTAATTTCCAGGGACCTGACAGGTTTGGCATGAAGAAAATTGTTGTTGCGCTGGCTGAGTTAGTATATGGAAGCAAAGAAAACTTGATATCTGTAGATGTAAGTCCTGAAAATTTCTTGAGCCGAGAAGGGCCAGGCTATGATGTTACGTTCCGGGGGAAAACTATAATTGATTATATTGGCGGTGAGCTGTACAAGAAGCCGTTATCTGTCTTGTTTCTTGAAAATGTAGATAAGGCAGAAGCGCCGACTCAGAAATGTCTGTCCCATGCTGCTGAGACAGGTCGGTTATCGTATTCTAATGGACGAGAAGTTGGGATAAGCAATGCGATTTTTGTGACAGCGTCTAAATATACAGATGATGAGATTCTGGAACCTAGGAAAGATTCCTTTACTTATTCTGAGGAAAAGATACTCAGAGCGAAGGGCTACCCGATGCAGCTGTTACTCGAGGAAAATTCTACTGAAAAATGGGGTCAAAGTTTGAATCTTTCGGTGTTTGTGAACAAAAGGAAGCTGGTTGAAAAAACAGAAGTTGTTAAAAGGGCCCATGTAACATCTGCTTGGAATCTCGACCTGAACTTTCCTGCAGAAGACGATGCACAAGCTAGCGATGATAGTGATAATTCAAAGACTTGGCTGCTGGATTTCTTCGATCAGTTTGACAGAAAAGTCGTTTTCAAGCCCTTTGATTTCGATGCTCTTGCCGATAGAATGCTTAATGACATCAGCAAGTGCTTCCACAAGATTGTTGGGTTCGAATGTTCTTTCGAGGTTGACCCGGAAGTGTTGGATCAATTACTTGCAGCGGCATATCGGTCGAGCGAGGAAAGAGTGGTAGAGAGATGGGTGGAGGAAGTTCTTAGCAGAGGATTTGAGGAATTTTCAAAAAGGTATAACCTCAAAGCCGATTCTGTTGTGAAACTGGTTTCGTGCAAAGGCATGTTTTTGGGAGAACAAATGCCAGGAGGAGTCCATCTTCCTTTGAAAATTTTATTTTGAAGTATTACTATTTCTTGTAGTTAAATGTAAATGCAGCAATAGGGATTAATTAGTGTTAATTATTTAACCGCCCTTTTGTAGGTTGTTGTGATCAAGGTCGTTAGATCGGTTTATCAGTTAGTTTTGTGTATTACATGTATAGTTCGTATTTGTTATTATCTCGAAAAGAGCTTATAGGCCGAGTCCGAGTCCGAGACCGAGTCGGTTATTTCTATTCGTAATGAAGTTGGATATGTACCAATTGAGGTATGTAGAAGATATGCTGTGATGTATATTTTTGAGCTTTTGTGTAATAAATCATATTTTCCTATCTTTTGTAGTTTGGTCTCTGCGAGTTAGGATTTCGTCTCTAAGTTTTCTTATGGTTTTCGAGTTTTGTTATTTTTCTTATGGCTGTTAAATGTGTTCTTTGCTTCATAAGATTAATTACCTGCAATGTAAGCTTATTAAGATCAGGGATACACCAACACTGTTCCATAAAGATACACAACTGCTTTCACCGTTCATTACATAAACATCTAATGCTATAATAGGGGTGTTAACGAGCCGAACTGAGACCGAATAGTCCTGGGCTCGGTACGGTTTAGCTCAGCTCGTCGAGTTTAGAAAACTTCAGCTTGGCTCAGGTTCATGAAATACTCGGTTTGAGCTCGCGAATTAGCCACCCTAAACGAGCATCATTTACTCGTGTTAATTTCTTAACTACTCTTTATTCGAATATAACATTTTGACAAAATAAAAATTCAAATATATAATCCAAAAAATTTTAAACCAAAGTATGAATGAGAAAACATGTTTTGGAATAAACATTTGATTGAGCCGATAAATTAAATCAACGTCAAAATAATTTATTTTGAAGTATTCCATATTCATCATTACTTTACAAAGAAATAGAAAGTGATATCAAAATCATCATTTTAATTATTACGCACCCATCATATAATTTTTTTCCCACTAATTTATTAAGTAGAAAAATAATGCGAACATGTTTGCGAGCTTTTGATCTAAACAATTAAAATGTTTACTTGTTGATATCTCGGACCGTTCTCGAATTTGAGTTGAGCTTCATTGAATAGATTTCTAGCCGAGCTTTGACCAAACCAATCGAACTGTTTACGAGCTATACTCCATACAGAAGACTGCAGTTGATTTAAGTCTAACCATAACGCAAATTGAGAAGACCAATGCATACAACTTTAAGATTAAAGCAGCAGTAAAGCAATCCACCTTGGTCCTTTTACCAACCACATTAGTTACTTGGTTTTGCATATAGGGTATGTGTCAAATAACAAATACAAAGTTGCGGCATAAAATTAACACATTTTTACCAATTCGAAAAACCGAACATCGAAAGTTCAAAATCATTAAGCTATTAGCGGTAAGTTCATACACATATCAGTATTAATCAAATTTTGTGAAGGGAATCGAAAGAAGAAAGACAAATAAACGAATTAA
>CAOJBI010175660.1:0-20873 GCA_948277035.1 Euphorbia corollata
GATAGAAAAGTATGAATATGAGGATAAAATGAAGAGAGAGGAATACCAATCCTATGGCAATCCGAGGGCTTTTGAGAAGGGAAGCACGTCTCGGTAGAATAACTCTAGCTACACCAAGCAAAATCCTCAAACTATTGTTAAAACTGTCACAGCTGCTCAAGTACAGAATCATCAGTCTATTTCCATATGGATGGAACCTTTATCTAAAATTTTCACTAAGCTACGGATGGCTAATATTTTGCAAAGTCTTAAACCATTCACTCCACAATGATTGATCGTGAAAATTTCTGCACCTACATGTCATGAAGGGGCATCATACCAATGAATGCGCCCATTTACTAAAAGACTTGCAACAGATCTTTGCTGATGGAAAAGTGGAAGAAGCAGAGAAGAAACCTAGCACCCAAACGAATCCGCTCCCCAATTTCCCAGCCACTATAAATGTCATAAATATCGAATTTGGAGGGAACAATAACCAACAAGATATCTCTGAAAACTTTCACCACAACCCAGGATGGGGTGAAAATCCTATTTTCAAGAACCTGGATATTATGTACCAATTGGACCAGTATGTCTAAGAGATCACACAAGAGGGAAGGGTTTATTACCGTGTCCCGAGTGGAATGGTTTATTGGGGAAACACTGATCCATCTGACCATGAAGAAAGATTCACCCATGTCATACATGCAAGAGGAATACTTGTCATGGGATTTGCTTCCCAATTCCCAAGGTTTCTGGTTGGTCCTGCACTCGAATGGTTTAACTCGCTTCCTATGGAAATGAACCGGAACTGGATCTATCTCTTAAGGGCCTTCATGCACCATTTTATGGTCACTTACCTTGATACTTCTCGTATTCGTTGGTGTGAAGAACCTGAGATTGATTTCCAGAACAGGGGATGGGAAATGTCACCTCCTCCTCTGGTACAATCTATTCATCCTTCCTATATGGACCCAAAGTACCAAGGTGGTTCTCAATTTGAGGTCAGAAGCTCTTCTAATCAGAATAATTTGCCTCTAAATACCCCCGAACAACAGTAGGAAGAGCTATATGACCCCGAACGTGCATGGAATGATCCTAATAATTGGAATGGATACTTCGATCTGTAAGATGTGCAAGCCGAGCCTGTTAACTTGTTTCAAGAATTTTGGGCAGAATTAGATGACTATGACAAGACTATTAATGAAGCCTTTCAGGATCTTGAAAGGATGAGTGCTGAATTTAATGAGATGTACCAATAGATCAATGATGATCAGGAAATAGTTTTTCAAGATTAAGTAGCCAACCTAGAAGAAGAGGATCCAGAGAAGGATCCGAAAGAAGATCCAGAAGAAGATCCGGATGAAAAACCTGAAAAGACCCTTGAGGTGGATTCAGAGGAAGAAGATCCCAAGGAGGATCCTAATTGGGAAGAAAAAAAAATGATGATGTCGTCCCTGACTTGGATCACCACTTGGAGCCAAATCCTTGGAATGAAAATGATAGAGGTAACAGGGGCAACTTTAACTTTGGCCCTTGGAGGATACAATCTCCAGTCCATGAAGTCCCTAATCCTTTTTGGGATGTTAACATGTGGAACAAGTAGATATCCAGGCTAATATAGCAGGATGGGCTGTGGACTTTAAAGACAGAATTAAATTTGAAGAGTTTATGATCGGCAATCCGAACGGTGAAGTAAAAAATCCAGGAGCGTCGTCCGATTCCGAGGAAGAATTTGATGTTCCTCCGATCAATTGGCCTGGAGAATTTGAACATGATAATGAATATATATATCACAGTCAGTTGATCAACTCTGACAATGAGAATTATGCTTCATATCAAGAGACTGATTCAGATGACTTCGGGTCTGCCAAAAGCCAAGATTTCGAGGAATTTACAGATTTCGATGAGGGCAGTCGAGTTATTATAATAAGAGAGCCTGGTCAGGATCCGAGCCCATGATACATTATGGAAAGAATTCGAGCCGAGAATAAGCAAGTAGCATTTGCAAATCAGGTTATGGATCCTGATCTCAACGTAAGCTATCACCTGGTATTCGGCCGCTTCTCCGGAACAAGTCTGTGCCTTACTAAACATTGAGGTCACCACTATCATTCCAGATATAGTGTTCACAAGTGTAGACTTACCCGATGAAGGAACTTGACACAATAGAGCTCTTTACCTAAAAGCTAATGTGTTGAGGAGAATCATGCCATGTATTATGATTGATGATGGCTCTGCTCTTAACGTTTGTCCTATGTAGATACTCTCAATGCTTGGTTTAAGTGAAGAAGCATTGAACAAATCAATGGCAGTCATAAAAGCTTATGACGATTCAAAGAGAGCCGTTATTGGTACCTTCGAGGAGGAAATAGATTTCGGTGATACTTCATCCTTTGTCTTATTTACATTGATTGATATTTCGATAAATTTTTCCCTAATGCTTGGTCATCCATGGTTTCATGCCCTGGGAGGAGTACCATCCACATTGCACCAAAAAGTCAAGATTCCCTTTAGAGGAAAAATTGTCACCTTAGAGGCAGATAAAGCATCTACTATTGCGGTACTTAACATCGCAAAGAATAATATGAGAGGGTTCACGGTAGCCGCTATAAGAGATGGTAAAGATGACCAGCCTCAGGTAAACTAGAGCCCGTGGATTAAGAAATACATGCAGCAGTACCATACTCTTGGAGCCAGACTTGGGGCACAAGGCCAGGGCATACCTACTTTCAACATCGGACCAGGGAAATTGCGACCTGTAGGTTTGGGATACGAAGGACCAAGACGCCCTAGAGGCAAGCTTTCAAGACAAAATGGCTTCAATAGAGCTAAATAAGGTTTTTTTGACAAAATGCCGGAACTTGTTACCCATATGTCTCAAACTCAGCCTGGATTTGAAATCTTTTCGAACATTATGGATTTCAACAAATATGGGATGAGAACAATCACCGATATGATTAGAAATAAGGAGATAGTAGAGCAGATAATGAATCTTGTCAACATTGACATTGGCAAGATCATTGGAGAAGTCAACCGTCCAATACAAGGTGACGAGAAAAGAATTAAGAGAAGTCCTGATGTATTGTCCCAAGAGGAGAAAATTTTCAGAATACTCGCAAAGAGACTTAAGAACCAATTGAATCTTGTTGAAGAAGCTGAACTACAACCCGTCCTGACGAATAACAGGAAAGCAAAAATGGAGGTCGACGAGGATGATGATGAGGAGATTGTTATGATACCAGCAGAACAAGCATCTGCAAGTATGGCAATCATAGAAGAAGAGCCAACTCCAATAAAAGAGGATGAGTTCTTTGTCTCCTTGAATGATGTTTTTGAAATGAATAATGTAGCTTTTAACGCATTCAATAAAAGTGGAAACTTTGCTTATTTGGACTGTGTTTTTTATTATGATTCCATGCATCCATTCCAGCATACATCTAGCATTTTCAATATTAATAATGATATCACTAAAGAAGTACATTTAAACAAGGAAGAAAATCCTAAAATGATACTAATTTCCAATCAATTATCCATCGAACAAGAGAGAGAGTTAATAAAAGTGTTAAAAGAGCACGTTACAGCTTTTGCCCGTTCTTATGATGATATGCCTGGTGTTAATCGACACATAGCAGAACATGGAATACCAACCGACCCTAAATCCGTCTTGTCAAATAAAAAATGAGATGCTTGCTTCATGAATAGGCCGAAAAGGTTAAAGAAGAAATTTCGAAGCAAATCAAAGCCAAGTTTTTGGAAGTAGTTGAATACCCCGCATGGCTTGCAAACATGGTTCCTCTGGCTAAGAAAGATGGTAGAGTTAGGGTAGTGTTGACTTCCGTGATTTGAATAAGGCCACACATGTCTTGGTTGATAGTGCTACAAGGGCCGCTATGTATTCTTTCATGGATGGTTTCGCAGGATACAACCAGATATTGATGAATGTAATTGAAAAATTCAAAACAAATTTCATCATAGAATAGGGCACGTATTGCTACCGTGTCATTCCATTCAGATTAAAGAATGCTGAGGCAACCTATCAAAGAGCTGTCACTACTCTACTCCATGACTTAATCCATAAAGAAATGGAAGTATACGTGGATGACATGCTAGTCTCTGACATCCCGGAAGAAAATCCCACTGTGTTAAATAGATATCTCACCATAATAGAAAATATAATATACGCCTCAATCCGAAGAAGTGTGTGTTTTTTGGTGTAACCTCAGGAAAACTACTTGGCCACATTGTTAGCCAGCGTGGTATAGAAATGAATCCTAACAAGATCAAGGCCATACAAGAAATGCTCACTCCTAGGACTGAAAAAGAAGTTAGGAGCTTCTTAGGATCACTCTAGTATGTTAATCGTTTCATAGAATGGTTGAATACTATATGTGAACCTATTTTCGAACTTCTCAAGAAACAACAACCAGTTGAATGGAACTAACAATGTCAAGAAGCTTTGAATAAGATCAAAGCTTATTTGGCAAGTCCACCTGTTTTAAAACCCCATATTCCAGGAAAACCGTTAATCGTGTATTTGGCAATCGAGGAGACATTTGTAAGGGAAATATTGGTACAAGAACATGATGATAAAAGGGAACATGTCATCTATTACCTCAGTAAGAAATTGTTCGAATACGAGTCATGCTACACAATAGTGGAGAAGACACGTGCCACCATGGTTTGGCTAATGAAGAAACTTCGGCACTATTTCCAATCTTATCGGATGCACGCTGTGGCCAAACTAGACCCGATGAACTACCTTTATCAGATACCTTCTCTAACAAGCAAGTTATCCAAATGGCTATTGCTACTCTCTGAGTTCTATATTGAGTATATAACCAAGAAAGTCATTAAGGAAAGAGTAGTGGCAGAATTCCTAGCAAGCCAACCATTGGAGTTTGAATATGTTGAGAATTTAGAATTCCTAGATGAACAATTGGTCGTTGTGTCGAAAGATTCAAAAAGATGGGAAATTTACTTTGATGGAGTTGTGAACAAAAAAAGGTGTAGGCCTAGGAGTCATCATCATTACACCTCAAGGGGCAATGATACCATTATCCAAACAGTTAGAGTTTACTGTCACCAATAATGAGGTAGAATATGAAGCTTGTTTATTCGACATGACAGCCCTGATGCACTTGAAAGCTGATAAGATCAGAGTCATTAGTGATTTTCCTTGGTAATAAAACATATCACAAGGGAATGGGAGCTAAAAGAAGAATCCCTCAGACCATATCTAGAAGCCATTGGAGGAAGGCGTCAATGTTCAATGAATATGAATTTGACTACTTGCCTAGGGAAGAGAATCAAATGGCAGATGCATTAGCAACCCTAGCATCCATGTGGGAAGGACCTCAGGATCAACCAATGAACCCTCTCATTTTAGAAACGGCTAGAGCCTCATTCTATGTTTCAACGGTGGAAGCTGAAAAATCGACAGAAGAACCATGGTACAATGATATTGCCAGACATTTGGAAGATGGAAGCTACCCCGAATGAGCAACAGATTCAGATAGGAGCACATTGAGAAGATTATCTATTCAGTTTTGCTTGATAAATAGAGAACTATTTAAAAGATCTTTTGAAGGGTTGTTATTGAGATACTTGACGCAACAAGAAGCTGTAACAATCATGAAAGAGGTACATTCAGGAGATTATGGCCCACATATGAATGGTATCATGCTAGCCAAGAAAATTCATTGTATGGGTTATTTTTGGTTGACTATGATGGTTGATTGCATTTAGATAGCCAAATCTTGCCATGATTGTCAAATTTATGGGGATATCAGTTATCTTCCTCCCACAGAACTGCAAAGTTTAACTACACCTTGGCCATTTTCAGCACGGAGCATTGACATCATTGGAGAAATAAGACCATCATCAATGAATGGACATCGATTTGTAGTTGTGGCTATTGATTACTTCTCAAAATAGGTAGAAACGGAATCTTATACAAATATCACAGCCAAGAAGATGGCTCGATTCATCGAAAATCACATTCTTACACGATTTGGTGCCTCACATCATATAGTTACGGATAATGGGGTTCAGTTCCAAGATGATACTACTGATATGATAGAGAAATACAGTATTAAACACCATCATTCTTCACCTTATCGACCACAAGCTAATGGAGCAGTGGAAGCGGCCAATAAGTCGATTAAGAAAATTCTTTGAAAGATGGTTATCAGCTATCGAGATTGGGTAGATCATTTACCATTTGCGCTCTGGGGATAACAGACCAGCATTCAAACCCCAATGGGACAAACCCCTTTCTCTTTGGTGTATGGAGCAGAGGCAATGCTTCCAGCAGAATTAGGAATGATCTTTACACAAAGCTCTCAAACCAAAGCTATCAAAGGATCAGTGTGCGAAAGCTAGGTATGAAGAACTCAATTTGATTGATGAAAAATGTTTGGTGGCCTTGAGCAATCTCCAGATGTTTTAACAGTGCATCGCAAGGGCATACAACCGCAAGGTTAAATGACAAAGGTTACCATTAAAAACTAGAGATCTAATCTTGAAACAATCCTGAAAAACGCATACTAATGCCAGGGGCAAATTTCAACCAAATTAGGATGGCCCGTATATTGTGAAGAAAGTTCCTAGTAAAGGGGTTGTGAAAATCATGGACACAGACAGAAATAAGTTCGTCAACCTAGTCAATCGAGACAAGCTAAAATGCTACTTAGTGTAAAAAAATATAATAATATATATGCATGAATAAAGTTTGTTAAGAAATAGTGAGGGTTCTTAGGCAAAAATAAAGACTGGATAATCTGAGAGAGAATGTCTATGGTAAAATCCTTCTTAGGAACCTTAGACGATGATGGATAATGAATGAAAATATATTCCATTTATTTTCTATGTTTAAATAAAATTTCTTTCATGGCATTATTATTATTATATAATAAAATGTTATACGTGTGCAGTAAATGGACATGAGATATCATTTCATAAAATATATTCACAGAGCATAATTCGCTTTATTATACATAAGTGCATTACAAACCCACAAACAATGGCTCAAATACATGAGGCAATGGCTCTTTTTGTTACATAGCAAATACATCATTATGGCAACATCTAGTTTCCAAGAAGACAGCATCGAAGTTGTCGGGTCTCATCCATTCTTTCTCGAAACGTCTTTAATCTGTGAATTGATACTCCAAGTGTGATATGCGGGATCAGGGTAAATGTCAAAAGGAAGGGTATAGTTAATGGCAACTTAAGTGTAGTTCGTCCATTTGTCCGCATACCTATATCTTCAAACATAAGTAAGCTCGGAATCAGCCAAGGAACAAACTGACTCTGGAAAGTACTGAGGGTACCCATATTGTCAGCTCAGGCAGCTGGGAGAGTAAGATGTGACTTTAGAAAATCAAAGTAGGATAACTCCGCCTAGAGCTACATGAGTAATAACAAAAGAAATTGCCCACTAGGGGCAAGTCCAGCGAATATCTTCGACGGTACGAGATTCCATGAAATCCGCCATTCTTCTATGGTAAAGTGTTTATGAGTACACTCCCCAATGCTGACTAAAGATCGTCTTCCCTAGTGACCATTAGGCCTATAATTAACTTCTTCAAGGATTGACAAGACGGCCAACTTATCCTACAACCATAGCTAAAAGAGAAGAAGAACTCATAAAATCAAAAGAAAGTTCTCCATGTAGGAATCGAAAAGGTAGAGAAAGGGGCATACTTGGAGAAGTATCATGCTGCCTCGAAAGGATGTCTCGATCCCCAAGGGTAGAGAGAGAGGGAGGGCCGGTGGGGCACGTGCCCCACCGGCTCTGGAAGATCCCCCCCACCCTCATATGTTCGTCGGTGGCTTGGTGGGAAAGTGCCCCCACCAAGCCGTCATCCATGGCTGCTGCAAAATTGCAGCAACCTCGTCTTCCTCCCTTAATATTTTGAAGATGAATCCTTTCCATCTTGAAGTGGTTCTTGAGCAATTGGGTCATCCAAAGAGACATGGGTAATTTGAAGACTTGAATGAAATTGGGGAGAGGTTAATCGAAAATAAGAATTGCAGAGAGTATGATAGGTAGATGAAGGAGAAGAGCAGAGATTGAAAGCCATTTAAGAGTTTATATTTGTAGAAATTATCGAAGAGAAAAAAAAGAAGAAAATGGAAAGAGACATCTTTACATGAGAGAGGTTTTAATTTTGAACAGAAGCTCACCAGAAAAGAAACAAATGGAATGAGAGGTCTCGCTCTTGTGCTAAATGCAAAACATTCAATTTTTCAAAATTGTAGGTGTAATTTATTTTTACTATTACAATATTTCTTGGTAAAATATCATAATGCTCTCAAGGTTGTTAAGAAATTTTAAATTTACCAGTTGTTTAAAAAGATTCAATAGAGATCACATAGGTAGATTTTTGCTCATAAATTATCCAATTTAAATAATTCTTAAACTATCTACGAAAAATGATAATGCATTTTGATTACATTTTGTTGATTTGGAACCAGAAAACTTGCAAAGGTGCTACTACATATCGTCTAGGAATGGGCAATTCAATGGAATACATTAGGAGTCCGCAAAAAACTTTGTACGTAGGGCATAACTCTTGATCCCCGAATCAAAAGACATTATCGATTGGATCCCAGAACCCTACGGTGGCATCAATCAGCTCTTGCTTGACGAAAATTTGAACATATTCCTTCATGCTCCTTAGGCCAAAATGTTCAAGTATGGACCAACCATTGGCATTTTTCAAACAACTATTCAGATCACGGTAAAATGTCATGTAGTCGCTCGTAACGAATGAAGAAATGGGGGCAAAGAAGTAGAAGAGTAGTGATTCGCTATACGTAGTTTACAGGGAAACCTACAATACTGGTAGATTGCCCCACAAACTTATTCTTCGTTATCATTTTAATTGAAAATTACGGATGTAAAATGATGCGATGAATAGAGAAAGAGTATTTATATAATTGCCAACAGAAGTCGCGAAATTGTGTTGTACAGAATGCTAAAAAAATATGTTCTAATCATGAAATAAAAATCCTAATCTACTGCCCAAAGCCTGGATCATCAAAGACCGGGCGATACTCCGATGATGGGTCACGGGTCAGAAGATCTCGGATAGTAGGGCTTCTGTTGTGGGTCATAAGAAGAGGAGGGTCCTGCGTACGAGGACGGTTGCTGCTGCTGCTGCTGTGGGTCATAGGAAGTGGAGGGCCCTACGTACGAGGATGGCTGTTGCTGCTGCTGCGACTGCGGCAGAACCCCGTGTATCTGCATGTTCATGATCTCAGCATTCACCAGATGGATATGCCCCTGAAAAATTTAAAGTCATCATGCATTTTTATAACATTGCATGTCATACATCATATTTTGCATAATATGAAATGAGAGACTTACAATCATCTCAGAGCTGTAACCCAGGATGAAGCGATGCATCGCCTATTGATACTCCCAATCCCTGGTACTGTTAGCTATAGGGACATGTTAGATAAAATATAAAGTTAGTGTTCAGCACAAATTAAAAGAAAACACGAAAGCAAAAAGACTTGAATACTCAAGTGAGTAGTGTCAGTTGGGATATAAATCACTAGACGTGCAAGATCGGAGTACGGCTCAATCACTGGCACTTAATTGCTCCCATCAGGCCTGAAAATGCAGAACCCAAACTGATAAGGGTGAACGGCTCTTTGGCTTGAAATAATCATTGAATCAGCTAAATCAGCGGCAGAAAAAGTAGAAGAGCTCGCATGACGGCTTTTGGCCCTCTTCCGACCCTGCTGATCCTGTAAAAAATAATAAAATGCATAAAGTCAGCATGTGAATATGCGAAAATAAAAAAAAAAAAGAAGAAAAGTTGGTAAAAGCTTACTATCACTCTGATCACTTAGTGAGAACTAGAGGAAGCACCCCCACTTGAAGGACCTAGACCACCAGAGGGACCACCACCTCATGAAGGACCACTACCAATACTCAAGGGAGCCCTGTCATGACTATCCTTATAATCATTAGCTGGAACCGGGTCAGGGTCAATATCAAGCCATCCGAGAAGGCGAGTATGGTAGAACTCCTCATAAGCTCCCGGAAGGCTAGTAAGGATAAAATCCTCGCCTACGTCGCACAACTTCCCTATGTTGTTGGCATTCTGAGGCTAGAAAAACCAACTAGGTAGTAGAGGAGAACCTAACCTGAGTCTGGGAGGGAGATGGCACCCATCGATCTTGTTCCCTAGATACCACTCGAGGGACTAGGGGCTAGCAATAATCAGGTGCCTGCCGAAGAAGGGCCTGGCGTCCCGCATCTCCTAACTCTAGGTAGACGAGTCACCCCATGGAGTAGTCCTAATTTTTATTCAAGAATTTGAAATAAGAATGTGGGCATAACATAACAAATGAGATGTGTAAGCAAAAGACTGTTACTTGAGAGGTAGTAAGGTCTCGTAAATGCTGCAGCAGTTGGAGATGAATATCCCACAAACGAAAGTAGTGAGGAAGCTTGGGAAAGTAAGGATAGTTGGTCCCCGAAACAAACAAAGGGCTGTCCAATATCCCCGTCTCGAAAAATCAAATCTGCGAAAAAATGGGCAAACATTCGAAAAATTAAAAAGAAGTTAAAGATGAGGATTCTTACCGCAACGACCTGGAGAGAAGATTTGAACTTCTATATTCTATTCCTATCACACTGATCTAGTGCCCAGTACAAGTGAGCTGAGGTGGCCCGTCCCCAAGCTTGGCTATTAAAGCCCTTAAGATTGACCAAGCTCGGTAAGATATTAAGATTAATATCGGACTGCTCAGTCGGAAAACAGAACCATGACAAGGTGGCGGCTATGAAAGCTCGAGCCTCGCATGTGGCTGATCGGCCAGCTCCACACCCCTGCACCTAATAACCCATCAGCTGCTCGCAGGAGACGGAACTCCTGATGGTGCTTAGGGGTGAGCATTCGGATAACTCGAACCGATATACCCTAACCCGAATTACAGAAATTTTAAAAAAATTTCACCGAACCGAACCAATATTAAAAAGAAACCGAACCGAACTGAACCGAAAATCAAATTTTTATATGAAACATCATCCGAACTGAACTAATATAAAAACCAAACCAAATTACATACTTCGGTTCGATTTTTCGGTTTAACCCTAAATATGCGGTAAACTGAACTACCGAAATCTAAAAAAAAATCACCGAACCGAACCAATATTAAAAAGAAACTGAACCGAACCGAAAACTAAATTTTTATATGAAACATCATCCGAACCGAACCGAACTTATATAAAAACTGAACCAAATTATATATTTCGTTTCGGTTCGGTAATTCGGTTTAACACGAAATATGCACAGCCCTAATGGTGCTTGAGAACCCGATCAACGCCTCGATAGCTGTCCTGTCAAACCGATGATAAGAGAATGTGGTATTGAAGTTGATCACTGTCCCGGTGAATGGCAATCATGTGATGGCACAGTAGTCGACTCGGGTGATAGTAAACTCCCCGCAGGAATAATGGAAGGTGTGAGTGGTGTCAGACCAACGGCTCAGCAAAGCTGACACAAGATAATTTTTTAAATAAGGATACCCACGAGAGCGTTTATACACCAGATTTCGAACCATAGTACCAACTCTAGTAGAGTTGACAATGGTCCGAGCATCCGGTGATAAGGCCCTATACCACTTGTGCACATGCTGCACACTACCGCCATTATGCTCAATCACCTGCATTTTAACAATTTGTCACAATCCATGCATATATATAAATACCCACTAACTCTAGTGGATATCATATCCAACATGGCATTTAAAAATAAGATTATTTAACATGCATACATCCCCAGCATATTTTAAATCAAAATAAAGCATGCATTTTAGGAAATAATTTTCTAAATTATTTCTGTAACATGAAATAATTTTCTAAGTTATTTCCGTAACATGAAATAATTTTCTCTGTTATTTTCGTAACATGAAATAATTTTCAAAACTATTTTAGAGCATAAATTAATTTTCTAAAAATTAATTTCATAGCGTAATATTTTTCAAAATTATTTTAAAGCATGAAATGATTTTTTTCTAAAATTAATAAGCATGTATAAATTTTCTAAAAGTAATCAGGAAATAAATAAAATCCGCGACATGCATAAAAGTATTTCCTAAAATTATGTGACATGCATAAGTTTTGAAAAATAAATCATGAATAATTAATTAAATAAATAAATAAATAAAAAAAAAAGAAACTGACCGTGTTGCGAGGCAGATGTCCCGCCGGATCTAGAGCCTCCAGGATCATAGTGTAGCGCCCAATGGAGTGGCACTCCCAGTTGAGAGACATGTCGTAGAGAGCCTCCGCGGGAACAATAGGGATGGAGACCTGAACTCCATCAATATAGACCGTTTGAGGAATAACGGCTACAGCAGGAAGCCCGAGTCGGGCATTATAGAGCTTATACCACATGGTAACCCCGAAGAATCGGAGCAGCAGTGTCATAACGGGAAAGAGAAAAAATCGAAACATGGCTGAAAACAGAAAAAAAAAAAAAGCTAAAGCTAGAGAGAAGTTGGAGAGAGAAAATGAGAAAGTGTGAGAAATGAGGGAGGAGAGGGCTGCTTATATAGAGCCCATAATTATGACCATTACAGCCAGGGAATAAGCCATGCAGCCAATTCCCAGGGTAAAATGGTAATTTTACCATTTTACCCCACTTTTTGATATTTTTGTCATTTTAAAGCAATTTTCAATTCCGATTTCAACCGAGCGGACTAGAAAATATCCTGAAACACGCACTAACATGATTTTCATTCATTAAAATTTTTCGAAAAATTTCAAAATTAGTTTTTTTTTTTAATTTTCGGTTTTTGCCCTAGTTAATATTTTAATTAAATGGGCAAAATATTTTGTTTCAAAAATTTATCAATTAAAATATTAACTCACACATTCACGCAAGTTTTATAGTCTATTTTACATACAAATGAATTTCTCTACAGATCGAAATTCTTGTATGCGAGGGGTAAACTGTTAGCACGGTCCGCTCGGGTCCAATGAGGATATATACCTATTTCGATCTACAGACATTGACGTGAGTCAAATGGAGCCAAGTTGTCGTATTTATTTATTCGCAAATTTTCGAAACCGAAAAATCGCATTTCGGAAAGTTCCATTTTATTAAACGGAACGAAAACCCGCAAAAAATCAAAACCTAATCGAAATGCGCCCTACGCTAATCCCTAAGCTTCCCGGATTTGGGGGATTCTGCCCCCATAGGTAATTAGCCCGTGGGCTAATTACCTAATGGGGTAGCCTTCCCCTTTTCCCGGGAAGCTAGGGGCTACCCCCTAGCTTAGGTAAGTAATTATCCTGCGGGCTAATTACCCCACTACTATAAACGAAAGCCCCTCGCTTCTCATTTTGGCAAGTCTTAAATCCCGATTCGCCTCAAAGCAAAGTTCATCAGTTTTCGCTTCCAAATACGTCAAATTCTACCGAATTCAAGTTTCTTCAGTCGAAATCTCTCGAGCTTCGATTTAAGTCAAGTTTTCCACAGAAATTCTTGACTTAAACTCTATAAAACTCGTTCTAAATCAGTTTCACTCGTGATTATAGCCATAATTCGAGTCAAAACGCCTCCAAATCACTTCAATCGCTTTCTTTTTCAACTTTTCTAAAAGTTTTCCATCAAATCTTGACAAATTCGGTCTCGTATCGGCTCTCACGTCATCCTGGAACAACGAAAAGGTAACCGAGGGTATTGGTTGTAAGCCTTAAACTTTTTATATTCATTTTTATTACATTTAACATTGCATGTTTGAGTAAAGAGCCACTAGAGCTGCTTTACTATTTTAATTTTCAATAAAATATGTTAACATGTGTAAACGAGTTTGCATGTGAAGACCGGATATCCAAAATTAGGGAAGATTCCGTCCGATTAATTTGGGAAAATCCCAAATAGCATCGTTACTCTGCCGAAATTCCAGCTCAAATTTATTATTTTATTAAGCTGTCGTAATACTGAAATTATCATGCAAGTCATAATTCTCGATTTTTGAATAAATTAGTAACTATTATATCCGAGCTCAGAATCTCAACTTTTCAGGTACAAAAATCCCATCACAGATCAGATACCACAATTCCCGGTGGAGTTGAACCGGGTGACAACTCTTTTTCCGTAAAATAGGGTTTTAACCTTATTTTACTATTTTTATCATTATAAATAAAATTGAAAATGATTTCTCTTAAATAAATTTATTCCCTAGAGAGCAAACGTCTCTTATTCTTTAAAACCAAATCCGGGCAAATTCGTGCCTCGCGGAGTTCAGCCCTGTTTACAAAACCACTTTTCCAACCTCACGAAAAGGACCGCCCGCTCACAAATATCACAACAGATTTTGCAGTCAAAATGTAACACTCTCTCTTAATTCAGAATTGTTTATTGCCTTTGATAATGTTCATGTACTCTCCCACGCATCCTTTACTGATACACTTTATCAAAATCTAGCCTTTGAAGCACTTGTCTGCAAATTTCTTTTGATGCACTTTTTTATGAACATCCAACTCAAACATTCATTTCATGAGTTATGCTCAAATCTTGCATATGAACCACTAACACTTCTTCTTGTGCTAGCATTGTTTGGTTATTTCTAGCGCAAACACATTTGGTGATCCATCTTACAAACCCTTAAGATCAAACTCTAATCAAAATGTAACACTCTCTCTTGATTCAAAACTATTTATTTCCTTTGATGATGTTCATGTACTCTCCCACCCTTTGCTAATGCACTTTATCATCATCTAGCCTTTGAAGCACTTGTCGCCAAATTCCCTTTGATGCATTTTTTTATGAACATCCAACTCAAACATTCATTTTATGAGTAGTGCTCAAATCTTGCATATGAACCACTAACATTTCTCCTTGTGGTAGCATTATTTGGTTTTTTTAGGCCAAATACATCAAGACCCCCTTCAACTAGGCTCAAATAGCCGGATGCCACCCTAAACTTTCAAAACTTTCAATCAATCCCTTGAACTTGGCACAAATGCACTAGTTTTCCCCCCTCAATGCCTCGTATCAACTTCTGATTGAAGAGAGAGAAATTAGAAAATGACATCTTTGAAAAGTCAAACGAACCATATCTTGACACGTGGCATTGAGGGGGCTAAGTGGTTCGCTTTTACCAACATGAGGGGGGCAACTAGACCTTTTCTAAGTTTGAGGTGGCATCAGGATATTTGAGCTAAGTTGATGAGGGTTATTGATGTATTTGGTCTTATTTTTAACGCAAACACATTGCAATCCATCTCACAAGCCCTTAAGATCATTTAAGCTTTGTATCGCTGTTGGCTTTTTATTTGAACTTGCAATTCATGAGTTCATTTGGCACATTTCATTATGGAACTTCTATGTCTATTTGTAGGCTTACAAGATGACCATACCATATAATCTTACAATACAAAATTCAAAACTCAAATTATAATCTCATCGTTATCTATTTCAAACAAACTAATTAAATTGAAAAGATATTACAATAGATTTTGCAATCAAAATCTAACAATAACTCCATTTATTTTATTTTTTTATTTTATGAAAAAAATGGATTTGTTTTGTGTCAATAAGAAAATAGATGAGCAACACAAAAAGATGGAATAGGGATCCAATCACTTGTTACCTCATCAAAATGGATTTGCATGAGCAATAATGGTATGTACCATCGCATTAACGTTTTGAGACACTAAACTAAAAAAACAAGATAAAAAACGTTGTATCAAATCTTTACAATCCAAAATGACAAAAGCAAAATTAGAGTAGCCAACATCATCATTAGTAAAAGCCTCAAATAAAATACTATCCTCTTTTTCCTTAGTCACTTGATAAACTCCATTTACTAATTAAATGTTAAATACACATAATATGATGGACATATGTTCTTTAAATCCAATAGATATTTTCACATAATATGTATAAGCTTTTTTACCATTCATGTGTTTCATATTTTAATAAACTGTGGAGCTGCTCAAATTTTTAATTATGTTTATTAGATTTAAATTTCATTTAATAAACAATTTTAGATATTATCTATTATTGGGATAATCTATATATTTGCTCATTGAATTTACCAATTATCACTAGAATTTTGCAAATTATTACATTCCATTCACGCCTGTAAAGGGAACAATCTTTTTGTCAATTCTTCTTATCTTATTTTTCTAATGTGTTTTTAATAAGATTTTCACTTTGATAAAGGGTAACAAATCTCTTATGTTAGTTGAGGAGTCTTTCTAAAGTTAAACTAAAGCATACACATTATTGAAATTTATTGACTGTCGAATGAGCAGTATGTTGGTTGTTACAGAAAAAGATAATAAAAGGTATGTAATGAGTGTAATAAGATTTGAATTGGTAATATTATATAACACGAGCCAAAGTAAGCATAGTATAAAAAATAAATATAAAAAATTTTTAGTCAAATAAAACTATAAAAATAGAAGAAATTGACAGTGAGAATAAAGTTGTATGGTGTGAAGATGGAAAATACAGCTAATGGACCATTTCTCGAAAAGAGAGGTAATTAATGCAAGAGAAAAGACCTTTCTAGCACCAAAAGGTAAGAGGTGAATAAATGATTTTGTAATGGATTATTTATGATTGTTTAACTTTTCAAAGAAAAAATTAAACGAAGGTGGAAGCTTTAATCAACTTCTTTCTTAAAAAAAGTTCTCAAATCTCAAAACATTTTAATAAATATTGGTTTAATTTCCCATCCCCTTTGCTAACAAGAAAAACCAAAGTGAGACAAAAGAAGCTATCATAAGGCATCATCACTATACCATTGTTTTTTTTTTTGGCATTTTGCATTTACATTTATTCATTGGATCATTCATTATTTTCTCTAATTTCTTTTTAGTTTAATTCATTTCAATTAAAACTTTTATAGGTACAAACATTAATTTAAGTGCAATTCAATAATTTACTTACAAAATTATTCTATAGTCAGTTCATTTCAATTATGTATATCTTCTTATAAGAAAATCCTACACTTTATTTCTTCTTAAAAAAATTATTTATGTAATGCAAGTTCTCATAAGATGTAGTCCAATTAGCAATATATGTAGGAAAGGATAAAAAGTTTTAATTACCAGAAAACTCTCAATAAGATTATTTAAACAATGATGATATATACTGCCACACATATAATTTGTTTGTTAATCAACTATCCATTTTAATATTTTCTAAATATGTCACATATTAGTCTTAAATTTACTGAACTAATATTAAGATAAGAACAAGAGCGAGCATATAAGAGAGATGATGAAACCCTAAACCATAGTTTTACTTTTGTCGCCATCATGGACATTGGCCACTCATCCGTTGATATCATTGTCAATCTTTTCAACAGCCAATATGGGCCCTCCGTTGAAATAAGTCTCATCATCATTGTCTAACATGAATCAAAATTCGAAAAGCTTACCACCAAAGAAATCGTATGCTTTTGTGGTTAATCGAACTCTGATTTTGATCAAACCTAATGAGCCACAAATTGGATCAATCTCTAATGTTGGTAATGGCTATAAGGCAATTAAATCCTGCAAAAAGTCTATGAGAAATGCTTTAGATGTTTGAAAGGACTCCATCGTTAGTAGAATCACCTTGGTGAAAGGGGAGAAGCCGCGGAAGCATTCTGATATGAAAGCAAAGTTGAACTCTATCTTGGACAGATCGATGGACTGGAAGTAATCTCAATAAGAAATGGTTTCTATCATATTTTTATGCCTTCTGCGGATTCCCTTCAACAAGTTTGGAGTAAAGGGAACATTAACTTGAAGCCTGGTATCATCAGAGTCATTCCATGGTAGCCTGAGTTTGATCCATCCTCTTACAAACAAACAATATGTCAGGTATGGATTAGTTAATTGGCTTCCTATGGGAATTCTAGGACAAATGTATTTTATCCAATATTGCTAGTGGAATCGGTGTCCCTATGCGATTTGATAGTTATACAATTGAAGGGCAATTCGATCATTACATGAGAATACTTATTGACTTGGATTTAATGAAGCCTCTCAAAGATCAAATAAGGATTGATAATGAAACTAAAAAAATATGGGTATCCATTAAGTATGAGAACATCCAAAATTCATGCAGCTTCTGCTTCTTTATTGGGTACAATGTAACTACCTATCAATGGAATCAATCTCAACATCCAAAAAGTAACAAACAATGAAGATATGATTGAGATTATAAGGAGAAGAAGTCAGATAAAAAACTTACACAATGATAGGGATGAGAGTAGGAGGGGAAGAAGTCGAACAAAGAAATGGATTTCGAAAGCAAATCTCATTGCGGAAAAAGGGGCCTCAAAGAAACCTAATCGCGATGTGAATGATGAAAGGTAGCTTATGTTATAGCATCCGAATGACAACTCAAAGTAGGAAAACATACCTGATACAGGAAGAACCAAGAGGGTGATTGACCAAGCCAATAGCATTTTAAACGAGATGAAGTAGAAGATAGAGGGAATTAATCTTGTAATTGATTTGCAAAAAATTCCAACACAAGTTGATTGCTGGAAACAAAAGATGTCATAGGTGGAACTATCTGAATGAGAGGATGATTCATTTGATAAAACAATTGAGGTTAACCTGGAGTTACTTGTTGCAGCCTAAGGACAAGGAAAAACATCACCATTTGGCCATCAAAGAATGTTGAATCTGAAGAAACAAAAAAGAAGCATAAACAAACTGCTTCGGGAATGGATGACTTGGACCATTCTGAAGAAAATTCAGAGACTCTTACGATCAGTGGAGGCGGGAAGGGGGGGCACGCCGTCGACGGGAACCCCCCTCCCCCCCCCCCCAATTTTCGTCGGAATTAAAGTTTGGGGGGCACAATCGGCTGCAGCCTGCAGCAGAAGCTGAGAAGAAATTAGAGGAGAAGAGGGAGGCAGTCGACAACAGGTTAAAGGTTAGACTTTAGAGATAATCAAAACGGTGCGTTTTGGCCTTAGCCAAACACACCGTTTTGATAAAAAAAATTTATCAATCCAAAGCATTTAAGCCAACATAAAAGAACAGACCCCTCCCTCTCTTCTCTTTCAGCATTCGAAGGCCACCCCCTCTGCCGACTGAAACCAATCCGACTGCCCCGCCACCCCGGTGCCCCCTACCGTTGCTGCCTCTTTCCGTCGCCGACGCCATCGACCTTCGTTCACTCGTTCTCAGCCTCAGGTATGTTTTTTTGTTTTGTTTTTATAGTTTATGTAAATAATGTTTTTAGTTTAGGAATTAGGGTTTTTTTATTTTTTAATTTGATTGTTCGTCCAGGCAGCTGAAATTGATTTGGGGCCAAGAGCGATTAAGTCTTCATATTCAAGTTGATTGCAATTCCCTTTGCCGGTGAGAATCCTTAATTTCTGTTTGTTGCTATAATTTGCTTGAAGGAATAGTCGAGGCAGAACAGTTGAGTTTAATGGAATGATTTACATCTAATTCGCGAGTCATTTTGTCAAATTAGAATATTTTCCTCAAATTTACTTCAAGTTCCAAAAAAATTAAATTGTCAAGCAAAAGATAAAGCAAAAGGGAGAACTAGGGAGTTACAGTCAAGACAAACAAAAAGTCAATAAGATACACATAATTTTATTGTGATTAATGATTTGCATCTGATTGCTTACCAACATATGCTGCTTTTAATGAGCGTATAACTAATGTGATGGGAATCGGATGGGATGGTGGAGTTGGGGGTTTGTGTTTCTCTAGCTATAATATGATCTGAGTTGTTTTTTTTTTCTCATTGTCTCAGTAGCTTGATAGATAATTTTAGTGTTAGATTGATGTGCAATTTTTATGTTTGCTATATATGATCGAAATTTATGATCGGTGGTTGACAGTGACCGGTCAAAGACCGGAGTGCCCCCCGAAAAAAATCCTAGCTCCGCCCCTGCTTTCAGAATGCCTTTTGAAGTCGAGTATATCACTCTCATGAGATCCACCGTAAATACTAGAGCGCTAGGGGTTTTAGGTTCTGATTTCAATGGAAAGCACTTGGGGATTCCCCAGTTGAGTTTAATCTCTGGCTCCATAATCTCCAAGGCGAGAGTAATGACAAACCAAAATCTTTCATTTAACTTTCACGAGAGATTTAAAGGTCAAGTTTTAAGAACTTTCAAAATTGATTCTTTATGCGTCAGAATCAACATCCTAATCGTCAATATCTTCATCTCCTTTTGCTTCTCGGTTTATTTTAAGTCTCGATTCACTTTGTAAATCTTTTTGAGCGTTTCTAGATCACTACTGTCGCGGTCTTCTTCCATTTATCCACCAGAAATTGATTGATGAAAGTGACAACTAAAGATATATGTTCCCCTTTATTCTATTTTCCTCGATTTTATATTCTACTAAAAGTGTTCATAATTTCGTTTAGTTTAACTAGAAATATGTTTGTATGTCAGTAAGATTATGGCTTACAGAAGAAGAGAGTTTCAAAAGCATATGGTAATATTGAAAAAGAAAAACTATCAGGGACTTAATTGAACTTTTGCTAGGTATTCTTTGAAATTTTTACAAACTTATGTAATGTGTCAACTTAAATTTAACAAGTCGTAACGAGTTTGGCACATCGCAGGCATTGAGGAAAAAAGCGGTGTATAGAAAAAATGAGCAAACGAGTTGTATCCCGTAGTCATAATTGGGGATGGTAATGGATATGGGATCCGGTCCTAATCCATGGATCCAAATCCGTTATATAGATCCAGATCCACTTTTTTATGAATAACGGACTTGGACCAGATCTGGATCCAATGCAACGGATCTGGACCTAGATCCAGATTCATTTTATAAATAGAAAAATCCCTAATTTCCTATCTGCTCTCTCGTCCATCTCTCAATCTCTCGACTTACTATTGGATCCACTATCCTTCTCCTTGTCACCACCACCTAC
>CAOJBI010176835.1:0-10229 GCA_948277035.1 Euphorbia corollata
GATGTTGAAGCTAGTAGGAAAGCTAATGAGCAAAATCTACTTCCGCTCAGCAGCTTGACCTTTGAACGGTATGTGTACTTGGTCTTGTTGACTTGACAGGGCTTTTAAATAATTTGCATAATTGAACGGAAAAGATAGAATCCTGAGGTAGGGTTTTGTATCATGGAATGTAAATGAACTAACAAGGACATTGATGGGGATTTTCATCCTTTTGAATCTCATGACGTGCATCTGCTCATTTACTTTTTTTTTTTTCTAAAAATTATTGTTGAAGTGGACTTATATTGGAACTCAGAAATATCATAGTAGTTAAAGGCGCGCTTGAGGCGCTAGGCGCTTAGGGCGCCAGCCATGTCGCGCTACAACCAATCAGGCGGTTTATGTGTAAAAGGAGTGCGACTTTACGTGTAGGACGCAAGGCGCAAGGCGCGCCTAAGGCGTTAGAGGCGTTTTCTGTGTTGAAAATCTGTATGTTTGAAGTTTTGTGTTATTAAATGAAATATGGTTGACAAATCTGTATGTTTGGAGTTTTGTGTTATTAACAGTGATTGAAACCTTTAAACAAAATAATAACTCCTATTTAACAATTTACAAAACATTTATAAATATATGCATTATTTTCGAATGGACACGTCAGAAAATAGCAATTTTTCATTACACGTCAGAAAATGCATTATTTTCGAATGGGCTCGACCCCAGCTCGGGGCGTTGCCCCCCGGACCCGCCAGGGGCACTCCCCCTCGGACCCTGCTACCGGGGGCGCTGCCCCCGAACCCCGACATCCTACTGACGTGATATAACTCGAACAAGCATACACTCCGCACTATTCAACTTGTTTAATGAGATTACGATTGCATTGGTTAACTAGTTAACCAATTACACTAAAATACTAACATCCTTTACTTTGTCTTTTATTTTACGTTTGAAAATCAGTCCATTACCGATCAATCCCTACTAGTTCGAACAATCGGCTCCCTCCACTTCCTGTCTCTATAGTCTACAGATTAATAAGGTATGCTCGACGATGAAGATGAAGCTAAACAAGTCATGTGGTGAAGGAGGAATATGTTGATGACAAGTTTGAGAGTGATTCTAATGAAGATAGGGAATATGTTGATGATCTTGATGATGTTGATGATTGATAATTTATGTTTTAGATAGATAGGAATTACGTTTTAGTTAATTTTGAATTCTTAACAGCTTTGAAATTAAACATTGAATAAGATTGATTGGAATTGAACTTTGAATTCTTGAATTTCCTCTAGGTTTAAGTGGAAAACTTTTTATTTTAAATTTTTGAAGTTCATGCGCCTTAAGGGCGCCTTAAGAGCGCCTTGCGCCTAGGCTATATGAGCCCCTGTCGCCTTGGGTTCGCCTAGCGCCTTGACTACTATGATAACCCTGTTACATCAGAATAAGCTCTATGCAGAGTGTGGTAATTTTGTATGTCTATCAAATTTGGAAACTCATGGTATCGCCTCAAAAAGTATAATTAGTCACATCATCAGCTTGATTTTAAGCAAATAGACACAGCTCAAATAGAAATAAATAGTAAATATAAGGAGATTTCACAAATTTAGAGAATTTTCATATTACCTCAACCATCACAAGAGCAGGCTCTATAACACGTTCAGGAAATGAAGCACTAGTCACTGCTTTAGTTGCATCTTTTTGGCAGCTCAAACTTTTATCTTCAACAATTGGGTCCAGCATGTCAATTTTTCCAAATTCAGGCGAAGAACTGTGAACTACAACACTTCCATTTTTGGAGAACTCCCCCAGTAATTGAGTGTTAATTTTAACGCAATTATTATCTCTTGCACTATGGTCATCAAATGTATGATTACAATTGGCCTCTGAACTAGTTGCACCATTAACAAACATCTCGTCATTTTTTCGAGCCATCTTGTCAATAAGAATTGATTCCTCAACAAATGAAGGTTTCTGAAGTTGATAAGCAGGCCTGACAATCCATAAACCAGAGCCATCATCACGAGTGTATATCTTTGGAGTATCATACCACTCGTGTTGAACAATCGAGACCAGGACCGACTGCAATCACAATTAAAAAAGCAAAACAAAAAGAAAAAATAAAGTAAAAAACTAGTCATCTCCAAAATTATCAAGGATACGCTTAAAATGTCATATATGCATGTCTTTATGCATTTTAATGATAGTTATCTCCTTTTGTGGCCTATCGAGTAAATTTGGAGGGGTGAGCATCCAAATTTACAGTGAACTACTGAAGTATTGATGCATTGAAGATGCCAAGTCTACAACTTAAAACCTAAACAACAAAAAGCATCAGCACTCATGCTGCAAAGTGAAATCATGATGTTGGTGACATGTCATAAATTGCACCTTCCGCCGATGACGATCCTTGTGGGTTGTATACTCCAATGGAACTCGAGAACCTCCTGGCAACTTGGAAAAAACGGAGATTATGTCTTCAAGTTGTGATATCTCCACGTCAGCAAACTTTTCAATGATGGCATGTCGGGGAACTCCAGCTCGAAAAAACATGTATCTGCAATGAAAAGGCTCATAAGGTAAATTTTCATTTTTAGCGTTTTCCTCTATTTTCCCTATTGATATAATAGCTTTCACTTTTCATCTACCAGTAAACATATATGATATCTACAAAGAGTATGCTACAAGGGTGTCAGCATCATCATCTAAACAAAGAAAACAAAGAAAAATACTACTTATAATCTGCAACAAAGTTGTCCAATTAATCTGCAAAAGCAACTAATTTCAACTCAAGGAATCAAGGAAAAGGAAAAGAATAGTGCCCTACCTCTACCTCCCTTTACTAGCTAAAATAAACCTTAAAAAATCAAAGAACACAATTGTTTTTATTGTTCTCCGCCAAAGGATAGTGCCTCTACTCATTAAAAAAAAAATTAAGCGTAACTTGGCAGAGCATGATAATGAACACAAATGAGTTGATTCATCACAAAAGGGATTAATCATACGCTTTAAGAGCTGCATGAATAAGGAGTTAATAATGTTTCATGATTTCTTCCCCATTTAAAAATGAACAGAAGAAGCGGAAGGTGCAATGGATATGCACAAGTTTATTTTTCTTGCAATCAAATTCCTAATCATGAGCATCATCTTTTCTACCAATTTTGTTTACTACTGAATTCCAAACTGTGTGTCAAGGACACGCACATGGATGCATAAAATTTCTCTACTTTCATAATATTTTCCCCGACTATTACGCAGTCAATCAGATTATGTTGACATCTTATGGGCATAGCTCGATTTTCTAAATGTAAAACAAGGTTCAACTCACCCCAAAAGGTACCACAAAGGGAGAGGATTGCCTCACATGTACAAGAAGCAAAAAAGCTCAAGCCTAAGCGATGTGGGGCATCTAAATTGAACAAAAACCCTTAAAAAAACAAGATGCGAGCCTAGGTTCATCGAGGCACGTGCATGAGGTATGAGACCAAGGTGTATGGCAAGGCACGAGATACCTAAGCCACACCTTTGACAACTACGGTCTCCTCTGCCCTTCCTTTACAACAATATAGTCTCAAATTTAACACTTCATAACAATTTGTTAGTTTTTTCTTTAGTTCTGTTTAGATTAATTGGTGGATTAAAAAGATATGATTTGATAGGTTTGGCTGATTTGAAATTCTAAAGAGAAATAGCTAAAAATTATCAATGGATAACCCAGAGAGAGAAGGCAGTTATGTGTCACTTAAGAGTTAAGACTATGCCAAATACAAAAGTATTGCTCGGGAAAGGTAGGTAAATTGATCTAGGAAGGAAGTTAAACCATAAGATAAATTATCAAGGAAGGCCTTTAAATATCGGGATCAGAGAGTTGTCCTCATCCTTGGTCACCTTAGGTTTCTAACATAAAAATATACAAGTTCACTGAGACCGTAAACTGCTATTAATTTTATTACCATTCCCTCCTTGCTTATTTTTCCTCTCTTAAACATCTTTTTAGTCTCTATTGATAGAATTTTTGTCTTGCACTAATCATCCCATTGCAAGGGTTCACTTCATCTTCTCCAGGCATTGATTTTCATTATGGTAAACTTACCTCCGCAAGCGAGAGCTACTATAAACTAAACTAATTTTTGCTCATCTTCTGTTGAATATATGATATGTATTTGGGATTCTTCTTGTCACAGAAAACATATGTATTTGGGATTCTTCTTGTCACAGAAAACTGGTCATAATTTGAATTAGTATTTTGGAAAAAACGTCAAGAACATAGGTCTTCTTTAATTGACTCCACAAAATTTGTGAACATGTGAAATAAGGTACAAAACAAATTATCAATAAACTGCAAAGTGATATCACCTTACCCAGGATCTGCAACATACACTATACCACAATTGAAACGAAAGTTTCTGGCCTGTACCAAAAAATTGAAATTATTCAGATGATTGAAATGCACAAGTAAAAATTTCAATAAGAAGAATAACAATAACAAAATTTCAATAAAAAGAATAAACACTCGGACAACACTTTCCGACCTTCATGAGAAATGATATATTGACAGTGAAGAAATTGAAATCACCTGCTGGTAAGACAAAGGGTGTATCACTGCTCCACTAACTTCTAAGAAGTGATTAGGAGTTATTGAGTGTAAATCTTGAACCTGAAAGAAACAAATCAAAATCGCAAATGTAAGAAATAGGCATCGACATAATAATAAAACTCGGATCTGAATGTTCCATAAAAAACTGTAAAATGATAGATTCGGAGACGTAGACCAATAGAGAATGGATATGAAATAAAAGAGAAAAATAATAAGAACTTGAGTTACCAAAATTAATATATAAATAACAGAGATTACAACTTGTTAGAATAGTAGCCACAAGTATAAGTGGCAGGTAGCAATGTGTGTGTATCATCCACAAGTACTGTGGTAGGTAGGGTCGGTAAACAACAAATGAGAGGTTAGTAGAGTTTTGTGGCAAGACGTAGTTCTCAAACTTCACATTTCTTCTAGCTCATGTTTCAAATTTACTATGTTTCATGATATAAGAGCAGCCCTTGAGAGCATTATTCTTTGGCTTACTGTTTTTGCTTTTGTGTATGCTTATTCTTAGTTTATTATGAGGTTGAGCTAGTGATTTAAACACTCAGAGGACAATCAAATGTGCTTTGTACATGGCAATTTTAGGGACAGGGGTTCATGTTTGGATTGCTAGTTTGGCGTGCCCGGGAATGTAGCACTTCTGGATCTCGGTTTTGAATCCAGTTTCTGCTGTGGATAAGTGTTTCTCAAATGATTATTTGCTTCTCAATGTGGCACCTCCTCGTTCTTGGATTATTTATTTTGTTTTACTACAAATAAATTATTGTATATTATTGGTTTCCAAGGGTAAGGCTGCGTACAAACGATCCCCCTTATCCCGCTTGTGTGGGAGCCTTGAAAGGAAATTAGGTTATGTTGTTGTTCTTGTTATAGGTTTCCAGCTTGAGCATATATGCTTCAGCTTGAGTTAGAATATATAGTAGTAGATAGCTATTGTATGTGTATCATCCACAAGTGTGAATTCGCCCAAAGATTGGGGTAGCACATATCAAGGATTAATTGAGAGAAGGAAGACTAAGGTGGTATGGACATGTACTATGAAGACTTACGGATGTTACAGTTAAAAATTGTGAGAATTTATGGATAGAAAGAGTAAAAAGAGAGGTAGCCTAAGATTATATGGAGAAAAACCATTTTGAAAGACGTGGGTTTGTTAAATATTGACGAGCAATTAGAATTTCATAGAGCTTCATAACATCCGAAGATCCATGTAGTTGACCCTACCTAGCATGGGAATAAGGCTTGGTTGATTGATTGATTGAATAATTGTCCACCTTACAAAGAGTCTTGTCCTCAAGACTGGAGTTTGGAATTTGTGCTAAGAATTCATCCTACAACAAAGGCTCCTCAATCTTGCCATTTTGCTACTGAATTCATTTCAAGGTGAGTTCCTCTCCTTCCCTAAACCTCATGTTCCTCCACTCAGTTTCCTACAGGACAATGATGTTATGGATAATATGGTTGAAGACACCTAAAACAAAGACTTTTCCTTTCGTGAGACATGCTTTGATCCTCTGCTGAGCAACATGGACAGCTCAAATCTAGTAGAAATTGTAGAAGACCATGGGCTTCCAAACTGATTTGTAGAGTTAGCACAAGAATTAGGTCCCAACCAACTCTTATTTACACTTTCAACAACACTCGTGACCAACAAAAATATCTCTTCCATTTTGTGAAATTCACGATTTCATGCTGTTAGCACCTTCACCACCATCATCACATACTGCTCACGTGGATTCCGCCATCCTAGCCTCTTTATCTCATTGCCCCAATTCTTGTCGTCATGATGGATGCACCAAATCTTAATTGTGAATTTCTTCTTTCAACCCATTAACAAAAAAACCTAACATATTGTAATTTTGGCTGCCTAGAAACCAAAGTAGCCCCCATTTCATGTTCTCCAATAAATTCCACCACAACACCAATTCGATGGTTTGTAGCTATCACTTGATATGGATTTGGTGCATTTATATGACTGAATCTAGGTAAAAATCCTTCCTTGATGAATTCCCAGGTCAAGTTAATCGTAGACTCACTGTGAACAAAGAACCAATGAATGGATGGTCAATCCATGCAAATTTCTGCATCTTCGAACCACAACTTTCTCGGAGTTTGATTACTCCTGAAATATATTTTGCTAGAGATATCCAGCCATGAGGGTTGATCTACGCTATTTAACTACCCATGAAGCGTTGTGCTTTGATTAAGATCCAACAACTCACCTCAGGTCGGCTCGTCGTTGACTATATATGATGAGTTTTTCATCTTAAGGTGATGCCTTGATGTTGTAGTCATAACAAGCTTCCCCATTCTATGTTTTTTACCCGAACTGCTCTCGACTCCACCCCTTTCTTTGATTCTTACATCATCAGAATGTCTTCTTCATAAGGCTTTTTACACACATGCCTCATTAGTTGTGAAGGTTGGGCTTGAATACCCCCATAGGTTGCCGAGGACGTTCATTTTTACAATTTGGTTCATCATCTCTTGCCTCAAATTCTAACTCTCTTTTGACAGATTAACCATTTTCTTTCACATAATTGGTAGTTACTTGCTCATTCCCACAAGATGTGTATCAACAAATCAAATTTACTTTGGATCTTGGGATCCATATCTCCAACATTCTTAGTCATCCGACAGGTCGGACCAATGATATGGAACGGATATGAAATAATAGAAGAAAACTGTAAGAACTTGAGTTATCGGAAAAAGATTACAAATTAATTGGACCAAACCAGAGCATTTTTGGCTCCATAGGCTATGCCCAATCTGAAACTAAAGTTGAGACCCCAAACAAATTACCAAAACAGCTGCTGAATACCGACTCTTAATTCTCCTCATACACTCCCTGAGAAATCCTAAACACGTGCCTCTATTAAAATTACTGTCCTACTCACTAAAAACCCTTTTCTAATATTACTTTTCTACCCTTCACTAACAATGAAAAATATTGATATTAGCCAGCTGACAAATGAATTGAACCATATTCCAATGATGCCTACACTGTAATGAACCATAACAATGGATAGCAAAATATTAACTCTCCAAAGCAATCTTGTGTGAATGGACAGGTAAAACAATGAAGTCTAACAATCACCAGATATATAATACTATGAGATGGGAGATTAATGAATATATTGAGATGAAATTCATGCTAAACAACAGTTAGCTGTATATTTGACTTAAGCTGTATATTGACTAAATTAGATGTTAGGTCCTTAATTAACTCCATAACTCACTGCTTGATTGATTCTGTAATGGATTGATTATGTGTATATATTCAGATTAATGAAATGAAATCAGTAAGAGAGTATTACGTTTCTCTTCATGGTATCAAAGCAGCAGGTTCTCTGAGTTCTTTCTCCTTCTACTTCTGCTACTGCTTCTGTTCCAGTAAGCAGTATTTTTTTATCCATCCTCTGTTTTCCGGTGACACCATCGGCTCTTAAGAGCATCCATTTCTGGCCACTATTTCTTCTCATCACCCCCACAAAACGAAACACCTACTCATTTCCGGCAATCCCACCGAAAAACGAACACTGTTTCGGCATCACGTGCGCTACACGCGCCTCCGCCATTTTCTGACGCTATCCCATGCGCCGGCGCGTGTGCCCATCTCCGGCAACGGTTTCTGGCGAAATTTTGACCGCCGGCGTCGCCTTCCCATTTCCGGCCACCCTGTCCAGTCGGTTTTCGGATTTACATACTCTGTTGGTCGGCTTGGTTTGGACAGTGTGTTCCACTTTCATCTCCGTTCTTTTTTTTTTGTCCTTGGTTTTCTGTTCTACTTTTCTGTCCCTTTTTTTTTCCTTTCTCTTCTAAAGAGATCCATATTTGTCCTACCCAAGCTCCATTGAAATTACGTTTCAATAACTAAGCCGAATTGTATTGAGTAATGGCTGATGATAAGAAAATCGTTACTGAAGTTAGTATTGGTTCGTCTCGAATCACGGATCGAAAATTAATTGGGAGTCAGAATTATGCCTAGTGGAAAAGGATAATTCGACGATTTGTCAATGGCGTTGATTTGGAGGATCATTTAACCGGTAATCCGCCTACAGAGGCTGTAGCTAAAAGGAAATGGTTGAAGGATGATGATAAGTTATTCAATCAGATTCAAAATACCCTAGATCCGTCCGTTGATGATATTGTGACACACTGCGAAACTGTCAAGCAGTTATGGGAATACCTGGAGTTTATGTATTCCTCTAAAGACGATATGTCATATGTCCACAATCTACTCTACAAGCTTTATCGACCGGAGCAAAAGGATCGCTCTTTGAAACAATATTTTACCGAATTCAAAAATGCTGTTGAAGAAGAGCGCTCCATTTTTCCAATTGAGGCTGATGTAAAGAAGATGCAGAAGTAGAAGGATCTTGTGCAAGTGCAATGTTTCCTTGCAGGTTTGGGACCTGAGTATGACGTGGCTTGATCGCAGTTGCTCACGGGTGGAGAACTTCCGTCACTCTCCGAAGTGTATGCTCGCTTGCTCCGGGTTTCCAAGGATGACACCGGGAAAACTATTGTCACGACAACTGATTCAGTGGCCCTAATAAGTAATCATGGAGGTAAACCCTCTGGAGGAACCAGCGGTACTACTCCTATATGCCACCACTGCAAAGAAGAAGGGCATATAAGGCCACGTTGTCCAAAACTGAAATCACGAAGAAACTCGGGGGGTCAACATTCTCATGGGAGATTTGCTCACATTACTACACAAGAGGGACTCTTACCAACTCCTCAAGTCTCGTCACCATCCATCACCATATCTGTTGACGAATATGTTCAGTTAACAAGTACACAACAACAACGAAATTCTGCCCTAGCCAACACGGAAAACCAAGTTGCTTGTCTTTCCACTGCCTCCAATAATTGGGTTATCGATTCTGGTGCTACTGATCATATGACTGGAAACATAGGTACACTTTCCTCTTTCACGCCTTCGGTTAACCTACATTCGGTTACTTTAGCAAATGGATCTGAAGCCTCGGTTATTGGACAAGGAACAGCAAATCCAACTAAAAACCTGTCCTTATCTAATGTTTTATGCTTACCCAAGTTTCCTTTCAATTTATTATCGGTTGGTCAACTGACTAACACCCTTAACTGTTGTGTTACTTTCTATCCTACCTATTGTCTTTTTCAGGATCTTGGGACGAAGCAAACGATTGGTAAAGGAACATTGGTGGATGGGTTATATATACTTGAAACGGTTCCCAATGCGTTGCCTCGGTCAATCGCGTGTTCTACCTCTTTCCATCTTCATTGTCAACTTGGTCATCCTCCTCTTGCAACTCTTAAGAAATTATGTCCTAGTCTGAAAGGAGAATCTACCTTAGAATGTGAAGCTTGTCAATTTGCTAAACATCACAGGGTATCTTATTCTCCTCGAATAAACAAATGTGCTGAGTCTTCCTTTTATTTAGTCCATTCTGATATTTGGGGTCCTAGTCATGTGTCTTCTAAATTGGGATTTCGCTATTTTGTAACGTTTATTGATGATTTTACTCGAGTCACTTGGCTTTATCCTATGAAGAGTCGTTCCGAACTATTCTCCATTTTTTGCACTTTCCATGCTGAAATAAAGACACAATTTGATAAACCAATTTGCATATTGAGAAGTGACAATGCAAAAGAATACCTTTCCCACTCCTTT
>CAOJBI010176941.1:0-17639 GCA_948277035.1 Euphorbia corollata
TCTGCTTCTTTTTAAAGATTTTGGTTTCAATTGGTTCAAAGAGCACTAAATGTTTTTGGCTTTCAGCGAGAATCCATGTTCTACTGAAACATATTAGTCATTAGTATTTTTGTTTTATTAAGGACATAGTGAAATGTTTTCCTTTTCTTTCTCGAACAATAAAAAGTGGTATTTAGAAAAGTGCAATTCTTATATTCAGCTGTAAATGATAAAACTGGTTCCACTAATAGGAGTTATGGTACTGTTCGTTGTGTATTCTTTTTGTGGGGACATCACAGATCTCAGATGTGGATAAGAGTGATTACTTGATCAGTGAGCAATCACCAAGATTGACCTCTAGTCATGTCATGATTGTAGTATCTTACATGTCATCACAATTTTTCTGACTTCTTGAAGTGTATCTCGGCCATGGTTACCTATATTTGAATCTAATCGATTTGTGGACTTGTGCTAGTTCTTTCATCTGTTTAGCTGTGTCGTACTGATTGTTACATGTGGTGTTAAATTCAGTTGTTCTGTACAATTGCCTGCTTGATTCTTTCATTAATTGTTTAGTTTCTTCGTATAGGTATACTCCTTCAACTTCTCGAAGACAGCTTTTTCGGGATGTAGAGAGAGATCGCTACCTTGGAATTGATCATATTTACTTCTCTGAAGACACATTCAATTGCTCAAATTTTCTTGACCTAGACTGCCTTTCTTCTTCGGAGAATTCATTGGAAGAAGAGCAATTCGAGAGGTATCTTTTTTTTTTTTGTGGATTAAACAATTTATTAACATACTCTGGAAGTTTCTAGGAATCATTTATAAAAAAAAACTGACTGAGCAGATTTGTACAACACATATACAATGGTTAATACATTAAAAAACGGTTGGGTGGTCCGCAAAAAATATTTTCAGTGCTTCGATTATTATGTCTGAAAGAATTCAACCTTTGCTTTCAATATTATATTTATTTCTTCTTTTGTTATATCCTTGCGTTTATGGGCATGGACATGTGTAACTCTGTCTTCTTTCACAATTTGGCATACTAGTAAAATCGAAAAGCTGGAAGAAGCATGAGCATCTGGATTCCTTGTCATAAATATTCTGAATGAGTCGATGATAATAACAAATCTCATTTGTTGCTATTGTAGTGACAATGAAGGATGGAATTTCAACTTTTCTCATTGATTTTCATATTTCTTCAGGTCATCTGTGCTAGCAAGCTCCCCATTTGCAGGGCAGTCATCTGAGAATGTTGCCAACGGTATAATGAATGAAGCGACCCCATCATCTTCAAGTGAATGCTGTTCCAGCAAGGTCAGTAGCTTCTGAGTTCTAACTATAAGATGACTTTATTCATGGCGTTATTTGTCAAATACTACGTCCAAATTTCCAGTATAAACAACCATTTCAAATATTTTCTAAAGGCAGAGTGGAAGAACTGTTCCAAATAACTTCCTGTGGTTTAAATTACCAAAAATAGACGTGAGTAATACTTTATGATTTATGGCCTATGGGATACAATAGGAAGAAGAATGAGACAGGAAATTGCTAGTTTTGTTTATGGTTACTAAACATAACCAGTACGCGTAATGAGTCTATTTCATTGACCCTGAAATTCTGTGGCTTACAAGTATGTGCGGAATAAAATCCGCTGTCCCCTTGGGTGTCCCTTATTCAAAATCTGGCTCATGGCTGGCTTTCAAGTGAGAGAGAACGAAAAATATTAAAAAAAATTACACCCTACTTTTTTAATAAGTAGCTAGGGTCTTTTAAAGCCTTAGAAAAATTTGAAATAGTTGTCTTTTTGGATTCAAATGCATCTATTTTAACATCTTTTCCAGTTCGCCATTGTTTAATGCTCATTGAATATGACAAAAATAGTGAAGTATCCAATCATCTTTCAAAAAACCAAAAGTGATAGGGGTAAATAAGTTCCTTTATTAACTTAATTAATGTTGTCTTGGTATTGACAAACGACATTAAAAAGATGGATATTAACACGACGGATGTTAAAAATGGGAGAGGGAGAAAAAAAGCCACATTTCCGATTATGAATGGGAGACACCAAAAAGGGACATCAGATTTTGTTCTAGTAATTGCATATCCATCAATACACGTGGACTGTTGGCTGGTTATGGTTGGTTTAACCCCAAATTTTCATGCTTTCGTGGCACCATTATTAATAGAATGCTGGTTGAATTAGTTAATAAAAATACATGCTTACAAATTAGTTTATTCTAATCACAGTGGGTATCTAAAAATCCAAAGAAACGGAGCAGCACTCCAAAGTTTTCAAAATCTTGGCTGTTGAGATGCTAAATTGATCTTATTTTATGTTCTATAGGGAAGACAGAAAACGAGAATGGAGCTGTCCTATGCCCATTCACAGACTTCTAACGTCCTTGAGGAGTTCCCAGATAGCTTCATAGATTGGGTAAACTACGGAGAGACCCTCTGCCATTGACCTTCAGCTGATTTCTCAGCTCTGTCTTCCCTCAATCGACTTGGAAATGCTCGATAGATGCTGCTGGTCTGTTGATTTATAGAGAGGTTGCTAAGGTAAGCAAAGAGCAGAAGGATAAAGGCCAGTTGAGGAAAGAAAACTCAGAACATGTTGAAGCAGTCGGTGCAGAGTGCGACTCGAAATTAGTACTTTTGGCCCTCGTTGTGTTATGTGCAACATTAATTCTTGTCGTGGAAACCTCGACAGAACCTAATACAATAGTAAAAAGAGTAAATAGCAAACAGTTGAGAGAAAAAAACATTCTTTTTGGAGCTCATACTTTTTTTCCTGTTGTTCTGATTATTGTACTTGGTAGGTACTAACCTTGTAAATATGTGTCACTCTGCTCGGGTTGTAGAAGATTTCAGGTCATTGATTTTTTAATGTTCATCCGCCATTAAAGAGTGATACTAACAAATGAGTCGAACTGTTTAGTATTACTATATGATTGATACTGCCTTCTGCCTGTTCCGATTTCCTTTCGTCTCCCATACTAGTTACAAACTCAAGACTCGTGTGGTAAAATAACACACTTTGATGCACTTGGCTATTATATTCTATCCTGTTCTTTTGGACGGAACGGAAGGCAAACACATCAAATTCAATTTAAACTGCATAACCATCTTTTTATTGAACAACTTATGTTTTGTCGAGAGGCAGAAGTGTCTTGTTTTCTATCTGTAATTCAACACTTTTAAGAATATTTTTAAGGTGTGTTGGGTGTCTTAGTTCAAGCAGGCATCAATAACAAAGAAAGAATCACGACACAGTTTGAGTGTGTAGCTAAATTAAATAGACAAGTAACTGGATTCTTTTGATTAAACAATTGCAAAAGCGTAATGGAAATGAGGCAGTGTACAAATACGACTAGAGATGACAATAACGCCAAAGTATCATTGCTTCCACTAAAATCTTAACCAAGAATAGGGAAGATTCGGGTGATGTGCTCTAATGGTACGGTGTCTGCATTGTTTTTCTTAAGCTCAGGGTGGTTGAACTCGTTGCTGGGCAGGACAATGAGCTGCCCCCGGCCATTCCCCTTCTCTATACTCCACCCACAATTTGCCTCTTGCTGTTCTAAGAATTTGTCCAACGACAGCCCTTCGATGTTAGTAGCCTGTCAGGATCCGTATATTAGTAAGAAAGAAACTTTCATGCATAAAAAAAAAAAAAGGTATACTAGTGTGCATGAAAACTGATTCTGTCAAGAAAACAAAAAAAGCATACCTCAGCCAGTACAGACCGGGGAATCTTTCGATAAGTCAAAGACAGGAGGTGAATTGCATATGATTGGATTGCTTGCTCAAAACCTGTATTCAAGAAATAGCAGATAATACAGGCAAAAAAACAGGTTTAATGGCAATAACAGCATTCACATGCTCAATCAAAGCATGAAACAACTTATCTCCGCAATGGAAAGTACTTTGACCTATCCTAACTGGACAATTGCCCTTTTCAATAATATCATTGTTACTTCTGTGTGCCCTAAGGTACTTTACTTCCAAGGGATCAACTATCCTTTGACATAATCCATGAACTTTTGGATTGAAAAAGGGCAACGGAAAATAAGTTTTTGATAGAAAAACACTAGTATTGGAATTTCTTTACCAGGCACAGCTTCGACTATGTGCCGACTCTTAGCTGCTTCATCCCAGAACTGCCGAAACCTCCCAGTCTGCAAATGAAGTAGCGGTTTAGATCCTGTCCTCACCTACCTAGGTCAAGTAACAAAGCACAGACATACCTCCAAATAATGTGACAGAACTATCAATGTCTTGAACTGTTCCTCCATTTGCTGAGAGACAAAAAAACGAGTATCAGTACTATGAAAAGTTGCAAGGCACTCACTTCAAATCCGAAACCATAAGTACAGTGGAGGGAGTCTCAATTGGACACAAAACAAAAATACTCTCTTAGTCTCACCCCACCATATACATACATGGCCAACAGAATAAACCTTAATACTATCTTGAGAGATAATTAACCTTAAAGGCCTTCATCGTTAATAAACAAAAGAATGTGGTCTAAATGCATGATCAATGAATAAAATAATGGGTGAAGAATGAAAAAGGACAAATAGAATCATACCACTCGTTCAGGGATCAAAAATAGACAAAGGCTAAAATCTGGAGCTGGCATTGCCATTAGTGCCTGGTTACCAAAGGAATAAAGAAAGAAAAAAAATCAGACACATGTAAAATAGCTGCAAAAGCATATTAAGTACACCCTGTACAGGAAGGAGTAACTGCACCTTAACCAAAATGCAAGCAACAATTTGAGTGCTCATTCGTTCTGGTTCGAACTGCAAGAAGAAAAACAACGCTGCTGTTACCTATTAAGCAATTTACTATTATATTTTCTAACTGCAAGTGATGTGTCTAAAGCACTATATATAAACAAATCAAATCATGTTAGCAAAATTTAAAACTTGAACAAAAAGTTACCTGATACAGCCGAAGAAGGCATAGATTTGCATCCAAGCTGTATGTTTGTGATGAAACCTGATGCACAGAACCATTTTAATTGCCAAAAATTATTTGTAAGAAAAACTAATTATTTGTAAGAAAAACTAATGAAATTACTACAGCCACTAGCAGATGTCACAAGTTCTGCTAACCACAAGAACCGGCTAACAATCTATTCATTTGTATAAACAGATTAGTGTAGGCTTCAATACCCTATTTTACTTTGAACTTCGGAACTTATATTGATTATACAGGCTAAGTTACATGAATTAAATAATGTATTAATATACACCACTTAAAAAGTATAACCTGATAGAGGTTTTCTCTTCACATATTTAAGCATGCGCAGAGGATAAAGCTTTCATTTTTATATTATTCATGGAATGGTAGTGATCTCATTATAAGTCCAGCTAGCTGGCGATCCCAACTAATTTATATCATCTACAATATACATAGTTCATCAAACTTGAATTAGCATGAATTAGAGACTGGCTTTTTTACACTATACCCAATCCCTCCGTGACCACTACATGTCAGCTTTCAATGCGAAAGCAGCTGAACATAACAAGCTAAATTCAGGGCCAAGTATCACGAACAGATCTTATACATCAGTCCAGTTGAGGCCAGAATGGAGAATGATGTGTTGTCTGTTTTAGTTTCCACAATCGTGGAGCAATCCCAAAATTGGGCAAAAACGAAAAATAAAATTGTGTATGCAGATTGCAGTAAGCCAAAATACTTAATTATCATCACAATGCAATTTGAATATTTCTACAACCAATATGCACAAAGAAATTTAACCTAACAACAGGGCACGCCCATTTAAATGAATATTGAGTATATTTTCAATTCTCTACCCAAGCACCTATTATGAAAAAAGATGGGATTTGATGAACGATATTGATGAAAAATAAGAGTATGAAAAGAAACCTGTTCGTTGACATGATTTTCAAGATCGGGGAGGATATCAGGATTGTAGGGGTTGACGGCGACAAGCTGCTCCACAGTGAAGGGAACTTGCTGCTGTTGCTGCGACTTCTGAATCTCCCTACCCATTTTCTTCTGTTATTCTATATTTGAGTACCAGCAGCCACCAGAGTGACGGTGAAGCGTTGACCAAGTTGTGGTGGTGCGACGAGAGAGTGGCCGCTATTGGTTTAGGTTAATTATTCGATCGTTTTGCTGCCTGTATATGTTACCTTTGGATCAATGTCCTTGAAACGACGTAGTTTTGTTGAATCCATGTAAATTAAATGGCCAAATATATTTTGAGCTCCCTGCATCTTTATTGATTTCACAACTATCCCTAACTAAGTTCACCGTATTTATTATATAATTTTTCTGTTTTATTGTTGTAATTTATCAACAATGAAAGTTATTTATTGTTTATTGTGCAAATACATCAACACCCCTAAACTAGTTCCAATCAACCTCTTGTATTTGGTAAAAATGTACCAGTTTACTCCTTCAATGTCACATGTCAATTTCTGATTGGAGAGAGAAAAATCAAAAAATGATATATTTGAAAAGTTAAACGAAGCATATTTTGACACATGATGTTGAAGGGGTTAAGTGGTTTGTTTTTGCCAAGTTGAGAGAGTATATAAACCTTTTAAAAGTTGAGGTGACATTGAATTATCATAACCAAGTTGAAGAAGTATTGATGTATTTAATGTTTTTTATTTCATTTTTGTAACAAATATATGTTACATGATATAAATACTGATAAAGCATTTTCTACTATTTTTATAATAATTTGTGTGATAATTAGTTTGATAGCTAATTTTTAATGTAAATTATTGCTTATTCATAAACTAGTTAAAGAAGCAAATTTAGAATATAATTATAAAAATAATAGCTTTTTTAACTAGAAAAAGAATAATTTATAAAAAATCTGCGGGTTTTAATACAGAAAATCAAGTCATCTAAGATGAAAAATGAATTTTCAGTACACATTTCAAAAAATGCCAATGAATTTAAAGTGTCATGAATTTGAACCCCCAATTACATATGCTGAAAATCGTAACGGAATGACACACTCTTTTGCATAATTTCCATGTCAAACTAGCTTGCATTACAGAAAAGAGTACAATTGCATCCTCTCCAATATGTCAAAAGGTCCTTCAACGATGAGCCAACTTATTAAAAAACCAGCGAACAAAAACAAAAACAAAAACTGATATTTCTAATACTACTCCCAACTTAAAGGCAACCTTGTAAAACTAATCCTACATGACATAAGAAATAAACAAAAAAATGTTCAAATAGTAAAATAAAAGCATTCATCTCTATAATAAGCATTGTGCTATAATTGCTTCGTTTCAACCAACTCAATAACTCAATGTTTTCTGACAACTAAAAACTTCAACCATCTCTCTACCTTCCCGCTCTCAACTAAAAACAAAGTCTTTGCAACCAGATAACCTGGCCTGGCCAGCCGGAAATCATACATTCAAAGGGATCTCTACTTTTCGGGAAGGAACCACAATGTTTTTGTTTCCAGGAAAGGCCTGCCGGGAGATGTCAACAAGGGCCTTCAAACTGTAAGGTTCATGCATTGATATCTCTGACAGAACTTTCCTGTTTAGTTGAATGTTCTCCTTCATCAGCCCATGCATGAAATTGCCATAATTAACCTGGTAAAAATAATTAACAATTCATCAGCAAGTCATCATTGACATATTTCCCAAGCACAAAAGAAAACATCCACATTCATCAATTGTAACTTAAAACAATTCTAGTCCCTATATGATAGATTAAACTGAAAATACTGTGATTTTTTGCTACTAAGAAATCTGTCTATGATGTGCAGCAAAACCAATCACAGGGACTAACCATTTCAAAATAAAAACAAGATGCTTTTTATTCTCTCAAATAAAGAGATAGGTGCAAAAAAACGAAGAACGAAGATGGGCATCATTTAATTATGAGTATATTTTTCAAGTCCTTAGACGACATTGCTTTCTACTTTTGAACCAACAAAAAAATAAAATCATCACAGAAAATAGTTAGAAATTTTATCACTTAGAAGTTGAACGCCATAAATGAAAAACTTGTCCATACTTTAATGTCTTAATAAAGAAACAATTGTTTAAGTTCAGTTATTCCTGCCAGGCTAGGCTGCCACACAGATATTTTTCACTATATGCATCTAGAATGGGATTACTCTTTCCAAACACATCTTCTTTATTATACTACAAAAATGAGATTGATGTATGGAATCATAAGATAAAAGGTCAACTTTCCAGAAAGAATATGTGGACAACATATATCAACCACAAAATATAAACACATAATGTATAGGTTTTTGAACAATCATATCAATCTAACATCACAGTCTCAAATAACACCACCATAGACATATAAATAAAGTTCGAAAGTATCTATTTCTTAACAAGATAATGTAAAGCATGAAAAGCAGACAAAATCAACAATAATATCTTGCTAAAACTTAAGAATGACAAGAATGGCTACTTACACCATGTTGTCTAGTGCCAGCATTGATGCGTTGAATCCAAAGGGAGCGCATGTCCCTCTTTTTGTTTCGACGATCTCTGTAGGAATACTGTAGCGCCTTCTCCACTCTCTCTCTTGCTATCCTAATGCAGTTTTTTGCTCTCCCACGAAACCCTTTAGCTAGTTTAAAAACTTCTTTCTTGTTCATCTTTCTCGACAATGTTCCTTACGCAATCAAAACAATAAACCAAATTAAATCCTCTTAAGCTCAAATGTTAAGTAAAGCTACAACTACTCAGCTAACATAACTGAAAACACAACAATGTGATAAACAACCAAAATAAGAATTCTTTGTAGAAAATAGAAATAATTAACTAAACATTAAAAGGAGAGATATGAAGTCTAAATATATTAGGAAATGACACAATTCTAACAAATTTCTATCAATTAGAATCTAAATATGAACAAACACAAAACAAAAGGGTTCTAATGTTTCTGCCAACAACGATCATCAATAATAACAAAATAGTTTTTTTTTCCAACACTTCAATAGTGCACATCCTTTTTGAATTCAAATTGTTCTTTCTATGCTTATTAGCTTGCTTTTCGCTACATTAATCAGTCACATAGTTTAGCGCCACTAATTGTTCTAGCTTGGACTTTGGACTCTTTTGCCTTGTTGACATGATTTTGAAGATCGGGGAGGATATCAGGATTGTAGGGATTGACGGCAATAAGCTGCTCCACATTGAAGGGAAATTGCTGCTGTTGCTGCGACTTCTGAATCTCCCTGCTGTTACTTTTATATTTGAATACCAAATGCTACCATATTTCAACCGTCAGCTAAGAAGTGAAATTTCTCTCTTTCACTCGTTCAGTTTCAGTGAAGCAACAAAAGTGTAATAAGCAAGTAAAAAGGCATTTCCGTTGGACGGAATTATGCAATCCAAAGTATAAAACACTCCACTCTGTCATCGACTCCAAAAACAAGAATTTCTAAGGCTTCAGCTCATGCCATTATTATGACATGGAACTGGTTTTGGCTATAGTGACAAGCATATGAAATAAATCAACCCATCTATACCCTATGGCACAGACAGTATATTCCGATAATGCAAAACGAATTCAAAGTATTCAGTTAAAAGAAAAAACTTTTAGTCAATCAAAACCATTAACTAATAGTAATTACTTTATGGAGAGAGAGAGAAAATGCTCAATTTAAACATGGCAGTCATATAAGAGATTACATATAAGATGATCACAATATTGCTAATAAAGTAAGAAACCAATGACAAAGTGATAAAAAAAGAAAAGTATGAAGTTGCAATTAACCGAGTATAATTTGACAAAGAAAACTTGGTAATAATCAATCCTCTATCTTTTTGACATCAAACAACACAGCAAATAATCAACCCTCTATCTTTTTGACATCAAACAAGCAACAAACTATCATCAATGCAATCAGCTACCACAATAACAAAAAAGCTAAACCAAAAGCACCCTAAGTAAATCATAATACACAAATCAATGACCTCCTTTTTCATCAATAGATTAAAAACCCATAAACATAAATTAATCATACCAAAACCCCAAATTAGAAAAAGTTGAAAACACAGATAAAGAAACCGGGCTTCTTTTTTTTTTTTTTTTTTTTTGGAGAAACAGGGAAATGGGAAATGGGAAATGGATTAAATAGACTTGAAAAAGTTGAAGCCAAAAGAGGATAAATTTGATGATACAACAAGTGTGGTGTAACTTCAAGCTTCCAGTTCTTAGTACTTGTTGCATCTCTTTGATTTTATTTTGGGATATTCAGAAATGTGTCTCTGTCAATGAAGACATTTTTAATCTATAAAGTGAATTGGTTTAATTGCAATCAACCCACTGTTGTTACTCAAAGCTTATTTCGGAATGAAATCAAAATTGGGGATTTGAACATTAAAAATTGAAAAAACCTACTTGATTTTAGTGAAGAACGACGATAAGAGGAATCCAAGAAGCGTCAGAAATCCAAAGGCGAAGAAGCGACAGCGGAGCAGTGAAGAAGGAGTAGCGACAATGGATGAGAAACAATTTGGAGCATCGAAAATCCGAGGAAGCGAAGTGGCAACGATGTACGGGAACTTTCACGGCGTCGGATGAAGTGGAGGATGAATCGAGGGTGCGGTGGTAGGTGGTGGTGACAAGGAGAAGGATGATGGATTTGATCGTATGTTGACAGATTGAGAGATCGGCAAGAGAAAACAGATAGGAAAATAGGTTTTTTGTGTTTATAAAATGGGTCTGGGTCTAGGTCCGAATCCAGTTCAGATCTAACTTGGATCCAGATCTGGTCCAGATCCGATGGATCTATAAAATGTTGGACCTGGATTCATAAAACGGATCTATATTCACAAATATAATATTATATAATAATTATTAAATCCATAAAAATTCAAAATAATTATTAAATATAATATATAAATATATAATTAATTATTAGATCTATATAAATATAAAATAATTATTAAATATAATATATAAATATAATACAAAATAATTATTCATCGAGCTGGGTTGTGATAAAAATTTTCGTATTTATAGAAAACCAAGCCCGAATCATAAAATTTCGTGTTTTTTGCAGGTTCAGATTCAAACAGGATTTTCTTTGAAAATGAATATCCAATATAAATGCAGGCTCGGGTCGTTTGGGTGAGAGGTACCCCGACCCATGAACAAATCTAGATTTGACTGGTGTCACATAATGCCTTTTAAGGAAGTAAGACGATCATACATGGAAAAACAATTGGTAATATCATTCTTAAGTTTTTCTTTTAACTTTTATATATTTTTGTTGGTTATAAATTTAGATATATGTAGTCATGCATATTGAAGAATATAACTTGCAATTACATTTTGAGCAGCGTCATTTCATTCATTGAGATCCCTCCACTGCCTTCGCTTGTACCAAATCTATAGCAAGTCAGGCGAACTTATGCGCTTACAAAATGAACTACTTTTTAACTTATTAAACTAAACTGAATGCGAAAGTAACAAAGCTTATTAATGCAACCCTTGCTCAATTTCTGTCAGGATAATTCTGATATCAAACATCAGCGCATTCTTTTGAGAAAAGCAACCAAGAGCAAAAATAACTTGATAAAATGTATTCCGTGACCTAATCACTATCTTCTTCGTATTTATCATCACCGTACCAAAAGGAAAAAGGATGTGGATTTGTATCTACACTTCTGTTGGAATCATCATAATCCTGTTCTGCAGCAAAGTTAAGTTGTGTGGAACCTTTACATAAAACCTGCAGAACTTCCTTTGTCTCATGTTCATCAAATCGGGGGTTCTTTGCATGTTCAATTGTCAATTCTTCCAGCATGGGTGAATTCGCTATAACATATTGGATGAACTTCATCTCCACATCTCTACCACTGAACCACACTTTCACTTTCTGTAATTGGGTCGAGATAAGAGTTACACTTTTCTCCTCCCAAAATTTTGTTAGAGGTTCAGTGAGAGCATTTATTGAGCAGCTACACACCTACACCAAAAAACAGTGATCATAAGAAAGTTCTGGGTAACTAGATATCTTAGAAACAATATGTAGTCTTCATTTCCTATTTGATACTCACATCTATATCAATTATTGTTAAGTTGGGACAGCTTTCTATCAAGAAGACAAGACACTGGACTTGGTCCAACTTTTCGAAACAAAATGAACTCAGTCCAAGAGTCCTAATTTGGCTGTATGTTGAAACTTCATTGAAAACATCACATGCCGCCATGTACTATAAGAAAAACCGCAGAACCAAAATTAGCTCCAATACTTTTAAAAATAGAATGAATCTAAAAAATCTGAGGCAGCTTACCTCCTGAAATTCATTCTGTACATAGAGCTCCTTAATAGTAGATGGCAGACCAGAAAGTTTGTAACTTGAAGTAATTTTATAACGACCACACTCCAATTTATATACATTAATATAAAATACCTCGAGGAGTGGAGTTCTCAAACAAAAAGATTCAATTTCTCCATCAAAGGAGAAGTACTTGAGTTTCGGAACAGAAATATTACGAAGATCGTCACAACTCAACCTTTTTAATGTCAATTGATCAAGCAGAGGGCAGCTGGAAATAAGTTTTTCCAATGCAGCAGTTTCCATGTTGACTTTGTTCAATTCAAGGCTAATCAGAATATCAAATCCTGTGAAAAAACATGGCGGCTTCATGGCACAACGGCGCAGACTCAACTTTCGAATCTGCTGATAAGAAAACAAAACAGATGGCAACTCTTTCAACTCTTTTATTTGCCTTCGGTAAAGAAGGGATAATTCTTCAACACCCTTCCGTAATACTCTCCGAATCCATGAGTTTATATTGTAGTTGTTTCTCACTTCAACAGAAACTGAGAACTTCTCAATTCTCCCTTCATGTGTTGTCAGAATATAGTTGACTATGCCTTCAAGATCCGACCTATCATTCTTATCAAAGACCTTTTCATCAAATATAACATATGGTATGTAATGCCATTTTCCCCTCCACATCTTTGACAAGGAACTGGTCCTCACAGCATCTTTTAATGGCAAATACCCTAAAATTATATCCGCCACATTACTCGGAAGATCACTGATTCTATCTAAACTAGATCCGTTAGTTATATCCTCCATGATAATCTAAGCCTGCAGTTCAAAAAGAAGTACTAAATCAAATCTTTTTCAAAAGTTTTCTATTATGAATTAAGAGTGACCTTCATAACACTTTCATGAACACCAAGAGATGATAACCGTCACCACTCATTCATAAAATATGCAATTATGACAAGTTATCAACAATAATAATTATGAACAACATAAATCTTCATAGTAAACAGTAAAACCTTCCAAATGAACATATACTGAGTATAAGTCTCTTCTGCTGTTCTACTTTTTCACATTTAGATATCCGTGTAGTAAAGAAATGCTGCTGCAATCAAAACAACTCGGGCAGCACGAGTTATTTTATAGCATAAACAGCAAACATATTTTCAAAGTTTCCATTATAATCCTGATTAGCTCATGCAATCATAAGAGATATATGTACTAGTTTTAATCTATTATCAAATAATCAGTATCATAAAAGAAATTACACATACAACACCAAATATTTTTGAGAATATAATACTAATAATGAAATTTTGCACAGCAAACTAATATTTAAAAATCAGAAGCAGAAAGAGAATGATACGTATGCTTACAATTAAAGAAAGAAAATATTATCAAAAAAAGAAGGAAATGTTAAAACAAATGGCTGAGGACAATATCTACAAAGTCATTGGCTTAACCATTTTCAACTCAAAAAAAAAAAAAAAACACAAACGATTATAGCAGAAGCCACCATTTCAGGATCAGATACGATAACAACAGTTAAGAGTTCCAGAAAGTCCAAAAGTTAAGTTTTGAATCCAATATTTTAAGAGAAAGCAAATAATCGACCCCCAAAAAACTGCCAGTTTAGTAAACCAAATCCTGCTAACATCAGTTAATTTCAAATCTCAATTTATGATAGTAAAATTGGAATATATTGATTTCAACGTCATGGTTAAGATATTCTCCATTGAAAACTAGTGCATGATTGTACACAGATTTCTATGACCTCCGAAAACCCTAAAAAATCAAAATATTCAATTGGTTTGATCTATCGCCCAAACAAAGAGAGAACAGCAATTTGCAACGCATCTTCAGCAAAACAAATCCTCCGAAAACACGCACAAAATTGAGTAATAAATATACAAATAAAAATGCAAGAGAAGATCGAAGCCATATTTAAGATTACCTTGAAGGAAACCAGCGAGCTTCCACTTCAAGGCGACGGCAATAAAAGGGAAATAGAAAGCAGCAGTTTTTATAGTGAAATACCGGAAACACTTTCGAGGCATTTATTTTTAATCGGGTAAACTTTGAAAACGGTACCGTGCAATATAAGTCATTTCCAAGAGAAGACTTGTGATATTATGGATGTCAAAAAGAGTTTTGAGATTTCGAACGTTATCAAAACAACTCCTTGAACATACTTGGCAAGGGTAATTTCAGAAAATCGAGTTTTTATATTTCTTCTTCCTTATTTGTTCGCCCACTTCGTCCGATGAGCTGCTTTTTCTCACCACCGTCACAAATTTCTCTTCTATTTCTTTTTCCCAAATCAAATTTCGTTTCTTCACCAGAAAACTCACTTCTCTCCGCCTCTACCGAGTCGCTTTTCTCCCTTCCCTTCCTCCTCCTCCTCGCAACGTCATAGTTTGCTCCGTCAATTTTTAGATCTTAATAAACTGGACCATTTCGCGTCAGACCTTCTGAATGCGAGTCTGTCGGAACTCATCGATTTTAGGCACAAAGCTAGCAGATGCGTTGCCGAGGCTTGAAGAGACGTTTGAGATCTTATTACGTACAGAGAAGTGATGGAAAGGGAAAATAGAGGTCTGGTTAAGTACAGAGAAGTGAGGGAATAGAGGTCTGGTTAAGCACTTCCATATGGCGATTGTATCTCATATTTCGTGTTGTGGTGATTTCCGGTGCAATCCAACAAAAGCTCCTCCAACGTACTGGTATTCTATAGCCATGGGTTTATCTTATCTCGTTGTAATGAATCTTAACCATTAAAAAAAATAAGAATATAAATTCACTCAAATTTATTCTAAAATTATTTGTTGACTTTACTGATCCAATTATTAATTACCCTAACAGCCACGCATTCATTAAAAAAAAAAAGGGTCAGGCGCGCATCATATATGCATTACATAAAAAAAAGCCGTTCATTACGCGGTTAGCATAACGGTAACGAAAAACAATCCTTTTAGGGCAAGTATATACTTTCTCTGCAATTCCAACGTTAATTAGAGCTTTCATTCTACGGATTCCAAATTATGGTGCTAATTAGAGCTGTTCTTACCATGGATGAGGCTTCAAAAGCTGAACTAAATATTAAAGCGACAAAATTTATTGAAAGTTCATGTCCAGTAGGCAAGACATGTACTTGCAAAATGAACAACTTTCACGTATTGAACTGAACTAAATATTAAAGTAACAAAATTTATTAAACAAAAGCTGCAACAAATGCAACCCTCGCTCGATTTCTGTCAGGAAAATTCGAATGTCAACCAAACATTATGCATTCTTGTACCCTTCTGTGAAAAGCAATATTCAGAGCAAAAATTGACTTGACAGAATGCATTTTTGTGACTTAATCACTATCTTCTTGGTATTTATCGTCCCTAGAGTAAAAATCTGGATATGTATCTACACTTCTGTTGGAATCATCATCATCCTTTTCTGCACCAAACTTAAGTTGTGTCGAAGCTTTACATAAAGCCTGCAGAACTTCCTTCGTTTCATGTTCATTGAAATGAGGCTTCTTCCAATATTCGATTGTCAATTCTTCCAGCATGGGTGAATTGGCTGTTACAAAGTGGATGAACTCCATCTCCGCATCTCTCCCACTGTACCACATTCTCACTTTCTGCAATGGGTTCGAGATAAGAGGTGCATTGTTTTGCTCCTTCCAAAATTTTGTCAAAGCTTCAGGGTTACTTCTTCCACAGAGGCTACTCATCTACACAAAAAAAAAAAAAGCCGTGATCATAAGCAAGTTCTGGGAACTAAATATCTCAGAAACAATACGTAGTCCTATTCGATACTCACAGATATATCAATTTTCGTCAAGTTGGGAGCGGTTCCTATCAGCATGAGAAGACATTGGACTTGATCCAACTTTTCAGAACAAAAATGTGTCAGTTGAAGAGTCCTAAGCTGGCTATATGTTGAAACTTCATTGAAAATATCACACGCTGCCATGTACTATAATCAAAAAACGCAGAATCAAAAAATTAGCTTTCTGACTTTAAAAAAAGAATGAATCGAGAAAATAAATCTGAAGTGGCTTACCTCGTGAAATTCATCTCGTACATAGAGCTCCTTAATAGTAGACGGCAGACCAGCAAATTTGTAACTTGAAGAATTTTTTCTGCGATATCTGTCTAATTCATATACTTTGATAGAAAACACCTCGAGGAATGGAGTGTTAAAACAAAAAGAATCGATTTCTCCATCAAAGGAGAAGTATTTGAGTTTGGGAACGTCAATATTACGAATATCGCCACAGCTCAAACCTTTTAATGTCAATTGTTCAAGCAGAGGGCAGCTGGAAATAAGTTTTTCCAATGCAGCAGTTTCTATGCCGACTTTGTTCAATTGAAGGCCAATAAGACTTTGAAATCCTGTGAAAAAATATGGTGGCTTCATGGCACAACGGCGGAGATTCAACTTCCTCAGCTGCTGATAAGAAAACACAGTAGATGGCAACTCTTTCAACCCTTTTCTTTGCCTTCGGTAAAGAAGGGATAATTCCTCAACACCCTTTACCCTCCGAAGCCATGAGTTTATATTGTAGTTGTCTGTCACTTCAACAGAAACTGAGAATTTCTCAATACTCCCTTCATGTGTTGTGAGAATATAATTGACTATGCCTTCAAGATCCGACCTCTCCCTCTTAAACGTCTTTCCCTCAAACATCTTTTCATCAAATACAACATATGGTATGTGATGCCATTTTTCCTTCCACATCTTTGACAAGGAACTGGTCCTCACAGCATCTTTTAATGGCAAATACCCTAAAATAATATCCGTCACATTACTCGGAAGATCACTGATTCTATCTAAACTAGATCCATTAGTGATATCCTCCATAATAGTCCAAGCCTGCAGTTCAAAATGAAGTACACAATCACATTTTTTCAAAAGTTTTCAACGATAACATAAGACTTGCTTCATAACACTATCATGAACAACAAGAGAAAATAATCATCACCATTCAATCATAACTCCAGATATTTGTGTTAGTAAAGATGTGCTGATGCAATCAAACAACTCGGACAGAACAAGTTATTTTATAGCATTAACAGCAAACAAGTTCTTTCAAAGTTTCGTATGTGATCCTGATTAGCTCATGCATTGATAAGAGATCTACATACTAGTTTTAATCTATCATCAAATAATCGGTATTAGACAAGAAAGCACATATACAACATCAAATATTTTCGAGAATATAATATACTAATAATGAAATTTAGTACAGGAAACAAATTATCATTTAAAAATCAGAAGCAGAAAGAGAATGATACATACGCAAGAAGAAAATGGTTAAGTGAATGGCTGTGGAGGTCAATCTCTACACAGCCTCACAGCCATTCACTTAACCATTATCTTCCG
>CAOJBI010178005.1:0-21582 GCA_948277035.1 Euphorbia corollata
TTAAAATACAAACAAAACCTAAATATAAAATAAAACAAAAAATAAAAAATAAAAAAAAACTAATAAAAAAATAAATGGAGGATGAATAGTACCACACCAAATATGGTGTAATACTATTCATCCTCTATTTTTTGGTGTGGAGTTTTAGCGCTACATTGGAGCACCAAACTCCCTCCAACCCCACATTTGGTGTGGGGTTGGAGATGCCCTAAGTGGATTTCTTTCCTAACAAGGGAGGGAGACATTTTTGTAATTATTTTAACAAAAATTCTTGATTTGTAAACCTATACTTTTTTGTAAATATTTTAGGCTTCTAGACTCATTATGTAAATAGCCCTAAATTAATAAACCACGGGCATTGTTGATACGTTAACTCTTAAAAGGATTGAACATTTATTTTTGTTTACAAATTTAATACTAAAATTTAGTCACTGACCCATTAAGTAGCCGAAGGGTCACCAGATCGCTGGCCTAACCTGCTAGGCCAATCATTTTATTACGGATAAAATATATATAGCAGGTTTCTATGTCACTAGGACAATTCTATTCACCGGGTCCGGGTTATTGCAGTTCGACTAGCCGGATCTCACAACAATGAATGCGACTACTGCCTAGACATTCAACTTCGCCCATAACAAATTTTATTAATCTCAGAAAAAAAGTTCTGTGATATCACAAGTGTATTATGCTCTTCTTGGCTTTTCTCCTACTCATCTTTGAAAAGGTCACACGTAAAATTTCCAAAACACTAAAAATATTATTTAAGTATTTGCTAGTTCCATAAAAAATAACCGAACAAAAATATTTTAATAATAAAATAGAAAAAAGAACTTTAAATCTAATCATCCCCCCTCTCAGAAGCATAGGCTACCTTCTGCATTATCATTCCTTCAGCTGTACGTATTGCTCTCTGTGACCCGCTGATGGTGATCTTCCTGAAAATTCAGATTAAGTGGGTAATTAAACACTATGACATAGATGAAATCGATACGGAAAACGGTAATTGTAAAATAACGTAAGAACGGAAACATTTGGACACGTGTCAATGATAAAAACATAATATATTTTGATAAATTTAAAACTATAAGGAAGCAATTTATATTGCTGTCATATGTACCATGAAGAAAAAAGAGGTCCTATTAGAATCTAAAATATTAATTCCTAAAAATTACCTTCATCTTAATAATGTTTCAGAGTTTCCGACTTCCGAAAAACACGAGAAAACGTTTCAAAATTAAAATTTTCCTTGCAACATATTTAGAGACAACCAAACAACCATTATGGCATAATAATGGCCAAATTCAAATACATACCTCTCATCAGTTGTTCCAGTTAAGAAATCTCCTCTATCAGATATCTTTATCCTGGCACCACTCACCTGCCAATGCAGAGTGTCTAACATTAATATCCTCTTAAGACAATAATTCTAGTTAAGCTATATTAGGATTTGGGTCTGTCGATTTAGACCTGGCTGATTTCCATTATATTCCTTCCACCCCGACCAACAACCAACCCAACATGCTCGTCTTTAACACCAATCGTCACCGAGTTGGTACGATCCTCCTGGTAAAATATTAAGGCATTACTGAACTAGAAACAACTAATGGGAATAGGAAACTGATATTGCCTTGTACTAACGTATTTAGTCCATTACATCTCAGGCTCAACTACTAAAATGTAAAAGGTCAAAAACCATATCAAACTACCAACTTTCGCTTATGCTTTTTAAATGAGATTTACATGTAAATCATGCAATGACTCGACCATGCATAATATTAAGTAGCCTAAATGCATCATCATCGACTCCCTCGACTTATCCCATTTTGTCTACTGCTCCCTGGACTTTGAAAAGATCCTTGTAGCTCCTTCAACATGGCAGGAGTGCACCAGTTTGCCCCTGAATACCACGTGTCAGCTTCTGGTCAGGTGACTTTTCAAAGATCGAGTTTTTCTGGTTTTAGTCTCTCTAGTCGGGAGCTAACAAGTGGCATTCAAGGTTCAAATTGATGCATTTTGCAGAGTTGAGAGAGCTATGGTGACCTTTCCAAAGTTCAGAGGAAGTAAGCGAAATGAGACAAGTTATGAGAGCTGATGTCGCATTTGGTCTATTAAGTAACACTCATGAGTAGTCTTGCAATAGTCGACCAAAACATCGAAATATGTTTTATTTCAATAACATATTTAATATTTTTGGTTCTGGAAGTAAATTATCAGCGGTGCAGCTCAAAAAATATATTAAGAGACTTCAAGATAGGCAGAAAAGAACCACGTAGCACTGGGCAACGATAGTATGAACATAAACTAATGACGAAAATAAGTAACAAGTAATTTATTTCCAATAAGAATATATGACATACAGCGTTATAGAAACATGGATCACATCAGGAAATAAAGCAAACCTTGTTATTCTGGAACTTTCCTCCTCCAGCCCCATTTACTCCATAATTCATTGAATTGTATGCTACTGTTGCAAACAAAACAAAGCGCATAAGCATGGAACAAGAGAAGAAAGTGCTTAACTTGCAATTTGCAAAATCCCTAATGCACTGTTGATAACATTAGCAACCAAGAGAACAATTCCGCGTAGTTTTTGCTTCAATTATATTAAAATTTAAAATAACAGACAAAGCAAGGAGACTTATAATCATTAATTGATGTTGTGTCTCACATGGTATACGCCCTATGATATGATAATCACCATCAAATTAAAAGGCCCAGCTTTTAATTAAGTTAAATCTTAATTTGGGTTTGCAACAACTTCCCTATTCAATAAAAATCCTTCAAATAAAAGATCCTACAGTTATAAAGTTCAACAACATATGCCATGCACACATTGTATCATTACCATGTACACACGTCCATCACATTTAAACTGATAGAGTACTTCTGTAATAAGAAAGCAATTTTCAAGGCAGCACCAGTCACAGACAGTCTCATGCATAAATGCAAGTGAAAATATTGCAATCATGAAGGTCTATTATGAGATAGACTTCATACAGAAAATAAAAACGACAAGCAATTGCTATATATCCTGAAGTACACATGTTTGAAAGGATTAAATGGTAAGAGGGATGAATCAAAAAGGCAGATTTCAAGTAGTTAAGATAACGACTTGAATTTCCATTTCAAATAACGCAATTAAAATCCAAGATTTTTTATGACTTTTTAGTTCAATCAAAGCTCATAGATCTATAATGCAAAAGAGAAAGAACAATTACATTCTAATAATGACCTGTCTGAAATTCTATACTGCAGATTTAAAATGAAAAGTATCTTGAATCACCATGAACATTCACTAAAATCATAAAATCAGAGAATATATCAAAAGCAAAATCCTTCTATTGTTGTAAGAGCTTTATATTCTTCTTCGTAAAAATCAATTAATATGTACCAGAACATAATATATTCAGGGATTCTTGGGCTTTTGACTGCAGAAGCATGACAAACTATAGTCACCATGGCAAGAACATGGTGATTCCATACGTCTTGTCATCTAAGAAGCACTAGATTTCATCATATCCAAATCTATCACCCTAGGAAATTCCAGTTTGCACAAATATAAATGCAAAAGTGAAGAAGACCTACAATCTCTGAACTCAAACTAGCTCAAGGAAAGCAGAATTAATCATGGCACTGATTTTTTAGGATTCTTATCATCGCTCACTAAGTTTTAGAACCAACAAGCACAAGCAGAGTTAAACTCAGTTCTATATTTGTCCATTTAGTTTGTTTTCACTATTCAAATCCTCTAACTTTAATTTTCCGATAAAATATTTTGCAAGTAACTAACAATGCTATAAATTTATATCTTTTCCATAAACCATAGTTTCAATATAATTGAAGGGTGGAAGGAACATATAGGTTGTTACTTATGATTTCTTGTTGACCACAAATTTCAACCAGAGGGTTGTACTAGCGATAAAAAATAACTCACAACTCAAACCCAATTCAGACCCCGTTTTAACCTCCCATTAAATTAACCCCCAAACAAGCTCATGAACATCCAATTACACCTAAAAATGTCAGTGAACCAATCAATAAGAGACCCAACATATAATTCACCAACATAAGAATGAGATAGAAAGACTAGTAGTGGAATGGGTGATAAGACACAGCTAAGACAATATGCTTCACATGTCTTTCGCATGTCATGCTAGTGAAGAAAACAGAAAGTGGCTATTGGAGGTTTGTATGGACTTTAGGGGAATCATGTAAAGCCACATTTAAGGATTAATTCCACATGTATGAACTGGATAAACTCTCCAACACTACTGCAGCCTTTGCCTATACCTATTAGCATGCAAGGCATTTCATCGGATTTCGAAGAACTACCACCTAAATATGTAGGATTTGATATGGTTTCAGTGGTGATTGACAAGTTAACTATGTCCACTTCATTCCCCTCTCCCACGCTTTTAGTAGTGTCTACTGTCTTTTAATAGACGGTAAGAGTAAAAGGCTTAAGCAATGTTTCACACCATCGAAATTGGCTCATTGGCTACCATTAATTGATTACTTAAATAGTAGTACTCGCAACGGCTTATCAACATGAAAGCCCCTTTAACGACTTCAATGGTGCTAAACCCCATCTATTAATGGTACCAACTTCTACCAACTTCCTCCACTACAATAGCAGCAATAGATATAGAGGACATGCCAAAAATTATGAAAGAAATTAACTTGGCTCTTAAGGAGACCCTAACTAAGGCTCAAAATCAAATGAAATAGTTTGCTAACTAACATAGGAGTGATAGAGAATTCAAGGTGAAAGATTACATGGAAGAAACTATTTTGAAAGGTATTTGTTACATATTTACGAGCGCAATTGACATTTGATAGAGCTTGATGACATCAAAAGATCCATATACTCGACTCCACCTAGCATGATTAAAGCTTGGTTGGTCGATCGATGAATGAAGTATCAGAAAATTCATTTCTTTCAACTCTATTGTTTTTTCTATTCTCTGTTTCTAGCCTATCTCTATTTTTCTTCCCTTCTTATCTAAATATTCACACATTTCAACCATCAAACAACTTTTGACAAAATAATGCTTCTTCGGGAGTATCTTTAGTATAAGTCCGTTACTACTTGCTAATGAATGGCCATGTTACTTAACTGAGCCTCCTCTATGCAACAATGCAAAGAGGCCAATTGACAAGAGATACCAACATAAAGAACGAAATCTATAAAGTCAGAGTACAAGCTCTTATGAGACCTAGAATCAGAAGTTAGGTGCACAAAATGTAATACACATTTAGATATAAACATAAGCTAGTTGATCTCATGGTTTCCTTCTTAAATGCTTTAATATTGAAAGCATCACCTTGATGCAAGTAGCTCTAGAATTGAAATTCGCACTTGAAGCAAGCTGCAGAGTTACTTAAATGTTCACACCATGTTGACTAATTTCACAAATAATGACGGCCAAAGGACTACAAAAACTATTTACAAATTACAATAATAAATTTTTATCTATAAAAACAGAAAGTAGCCCATTTAGATTATTCCACAAATGAAAAAAGAACATGTCAGCATTAATCTCTATCCTGCAATGATTTGCGCTAGCCACATCAATTTCATATGTCAAGAAAATACAACAGTCACATGAGAGAGAACTTTCACATTCAAATTCTTGCCTTTGATTATGAGGATAACTATTTATAAATGACCAACAAAGAAAATGAGATGATTGAACAAAGGAAAATGCTACAGTCATTTCCATTTGCCAATCTATGATTGAACAAAGGAAAATGCTACAGAGTCATTTCCATTTGCCAATCTAGAGTGAAAAGTACATATTTCTTCCACATATAATAGTACAAAAGGTTCACTTAGCTTCAGCACCCAGTCTATATAGATTGTAGTGGTAAAGGTGTATCTGCCTAATTGAGAAATTTAAGATTCAAGTCTCCTTGAGAGCACTACACCCTTAATTGGATAAAATTATTTAAAAAACAAGGTCCATTCAATTTGCTACTTAGAAAACACCGAGTTTCAATTGGGTGTTTAAAAAACAACAAATTTCATAATATATCATTTAGGTTTTAGCATCATATTGAATATAACAAGAATGAACTTTTGGTGTCGTTATTAATTACTTATCAGTTATCATACTTTTTTTTTTATCTAGATGGCTCCAAAAGATACATTGAAAGCTAATGGATAATGTTTTCTCGGCCACTAATTATCTTTTCTTCTCTTCACTAAATGCATTGTTACCATGCTAGTTTACCATGTACTTCAAAAAACATATTAGACAGGTTATGAAAGATATGTGATGTTCACTTGTCTGCATTGCTCTTTTAAAATTTAGGAATTTAATGCAGGGTTAAAGGTTGGCTTTCCTTTTCCTTCTCGTTAAATACCTGGTTTTACAATATTTTATATCTACCACGGTTACCAATAAAAAAAAAGCAAATAAAAAATGACAATAGAGCAAGGAGAAATCTGCATTGACTGTCGAAAATATTCTTTGAATTTATGATTTCATTTCGAGTAACAAGCTAGTAAGGAAATTAAGATAATTAGACATGCTATCAGGAAGAAAAACAATTTTGAAATATAAAGACAAAATTTTAGTTCCAATGATTTCTAATTCTTCCAACAAATGTTAGTTCCAATGATTTCTAATTCTTCCAACAAATGCCTGCTTTTTCAGCTACCTATCCATTTACCAGTTATAACTATTATTTTCCAGTTGAAAACAAATTTGACTCGTCTTACGACAAATATGGCCCAAATGAACCATGCAATCCTCTTTAAGAGCCATTTTAAAGCTTTCAAGGAAAATGCTTTAATATTGTCCACTATATACTATTCCTTAAACTAACTATTTGCCCCCCTATGGAGTATTTTGATGATATCATCTATACAATTGTGAGATATTTTTAATCTAAATAAAACCTCACATCGCTTGGGCGAGCGCCCCGGGCAATTTGGTGTCTGTGTTGAGACACTTCGATCCTTTATATTTCACACTCCAAATGGATTTGCACGTGAGAGGTGTTTAAGAAAAAAAATTCCCACATCGGTTAAATCATAGGTTTGGGTCATCATATGTATGTGATTGTGAGGCAACCTTCTCCCCTTGAGGTACCTTTGGAGTGAGTTAGACTTTTATATAACAATCAACAATTCTAATCAGCTCATTTAATTGAAAACAAAATCTTCTTAAGAAATTTTAGCTCTCAATATAAAACCAATTCTAAAGCTGATGAATGCAGATAAAGCCAAATTTGTTACCAATTCTTGTGCAAGACTAAAAAGCAAATAGCGGTTAAACAAAAGTGAGGTAGACAAGCTAACGGAAAGAGAAACAGACCTGCATATGAAAATGGAGCATTCATAGTCTGTGTGTAGTGAGGATCTTCAAATAATTTGGACAAAATAAGATCAACTGCTCGCATCTGCTCTTCCAAAGTACCGGACACTGTGACCAGCCTATCATTCAACCCATAAAAATTATTATCCTGCGGAGATATCTTAATTCTAGCTTGGGACTCTTCAATAAACGACCTGTAAAACAGTAAGTTCAGGTCTCAGTATTCATTGATTCCTCCACGTTCTTAACATTGCTACAAATGATAACTAATCCATTGAAGCTGTTGCTTATGTTAGAAAAAGATAACTGAAAATATAATTGAATCAGTCAAAACTGAGCAAAAAACAACAGACAAATTTTTTATGCCCCCCCGGCTTTACAAAATAGTGTCCAATGGGAAATTGTTCAACAAAAGGGAAAAGAATTTAATACCCTCAGATGCCTGAATAGTGCTACAGCCCTTTGAAAAATAATGCCACAATGGAACATGGTTTATTAAAAGGGGAATGAAATAACAAAATACAACCTTAGGAGTTTGGACTTACAGATATTACAGTCAGCTAGATAGCAGAAAAAAGAGAGAAATGTAGAACCAAACTCGATAAAAAAATTTCAGCATGAGTCAAACTGAGGCATATAGTGTAGAAGCATACAGAGTTAATTATACAAAATGCACTACAATTGGATGCTCATATTTCTGTTAAAGCTTAAAAGAATAGTTAAAAACGTTTACGAACAAAACAAAAATAAAAGATAAGATTGAAAAATCATGTGTGGCTTGTGAAAGTGATCTACCCCAACATCTCAATTTTTAGGCAAATGTGAAAGATTTTTAACAAACAAAACCTGTAAAAATAAAGCATGCACAAAAGCTCTTTCAAAAAACAAATCAAATAATATAAGAAACCAAAGGCACAAAATACAAACACACAAACCATAGAAGGATAAAATGATTGGACGACAAAGAACACATTATATTCAACAAGATATATTATTAAAATTCGTTTCATTCAATCAAAATCAATTCCAGACAACATAACTAACATCTACCAATAAACCAAAGAATCCAATTTATTTGTATTTAGTATATCTCCGATATCATAATTCAACAAAGGTTCTATATAGTGTAGCTATTGAACTGTCAGATGCTGTTGAAAATTTAGCATAACAAGACAAATGCCACCAGTCCCACAACTCTATTGGGTATTTCCTTCCCCATGGCATTGGATGTGAGGGAAGACTTCGCTACAAGGTAAAATAAAGCCTTCATGTCTAAGTTTATGATTTCGCTACCAGTCCCACAACTCTATTAGGTATTTCCTTCCCCATGGCATTGGATGTGTGGGAAGACTTCGCTACAAGGTAAAATAAAGACTTCCCTTCAATATAATGATTCAGTTTCATGATTTTTATGTCTAATTTATTGCTGTTTTTAACATAAATATACCCCTTATTTAGGTACAGGGTCAACTGTCTAGCGCCTTAGCCATTATGATATCACACGGGGATTAAAGACACCCAGAACTTTTTATCACAGTACTAAGCTACCATTGAAGATCTTACACAAAGGAAACCATAGAGAGAAGTAATGCTAATACTAATAGACATAGAGAGAAGCAATAGAACGTTGACTATATATGATCTTTAACAAAAAGAAATAGCCAGCATAACAAGAAATTTATCATTCTATCCACCAAACACGCATATTGCTCCAGTCAAGAGTCACCTAAAACCTACATGTATAGAATAAAATCAATGCATGTTAATCATTTCCAACAACTTGAAGAATCAAGCAAATGGCATTGTTAAGAATTTCCACAAGCCATAAAACGAACAAGAACTCTGAAATCTATACAAATAGCTAAGGTAACAATACTGAATCATCGACAATAAATAATCTAAAGACAGATTTCAGAGTCGTCTAAGGGATGGTTCTTAAAGATATTTTGAATCTTCTATGACCATTAAATAAGAATCTAGGAAAAAAATAACACATGTAAAGAAAAGAAAACAACAAAATTGGCTGCTGTGGCGCTTCTAGCAGAATCAAAATAATGCTACAGAAGCAAACAAGCTTTTCTGGATTAGCTAATTAATAGAGGAAATTTAAATGCTATTGAACAAATTTACAATCTCAATCAAGAAATTATCAAATTACAAATACAAATAAATGAAATAAAAAATAGCAATTTTTCTACGGATTATTTGATCATTGTTACAAATATATATTAAAGGATTCAAATATATTTATGCAATAATTGCCTTATTGATAACATTTAGTTCCTTTAACTATTGAAGTTATAGCAAATAGATATATCATTTCAGAAGAATGAGAGAGAATTAGAGAACTAGCATGTCGTACTTTATAATAGATCCTCCCTTTCCAATTATGCTACCACAAGAGTTATTAGGAACAACAAGTTTCACATTCGTCCTTGGATCAACATCAACATCATCATCAGTATGAAGCTGACCAGGAAAAATGGATAGATTAATTAACACAATAATGAAATTCGTATTGTAGAATATAGCTACGTCAAATTTCTTACCTCGCTAAGCAATTTAGCAAGAACGAGCTCCACGGCCTTCAACACATCATCCAGAGTTCCAGATATCATAATTAATCTATCAGATGTACCAGGGAAAAATTCATAATTGCGTGACAACTGAATTCTTGCACCTGATTGTGACTGAAAATCTGTGATTGTGGCACCACCCTTTCCAATCACTGAACCAGCTGCAGCATTTGAAATAAGGAATCTAACATATGTTGCCTTCTCAGCAGAATCTGATAGCAACAAAACATAATAAAAAAATTAGTATAAAGACATAAGTAATTTTCTAGGCTAGACAGAGCATGAGTTCATTCACCACATACACATGCTAGTCAGCAAAGCATACCAATACATAAAATTGAATGATTCTACACTGCATGGTATAACTATCTTCACTTCACTGGCCAATAGATGCATCATACAATTTACAGCAAGGGAAAGGAAAAATGCAAGTTAGAAACATTCATTCACTAACATAACTGCGCACATGCTTTATCATATACCTTCCCTTCCACAGAAGATCTCACTGAGTATTAGTATGGACAAGAATGACAACTTAATAAACTCAACTGGCATAAAATACAAATACAGTTCCAAAACAAGAAAAGACACATCCATTCTTCCTGCGAAACATCCTGTACAAAAGTTAGGTTTAAGCCTACTACATCAATAAAATAGGAACTGTGTAATACTGTTATATAATAGAAATTATACTGAATTGTGGTAGAAAATACAAATAAAAGTAGTGCCAAACAGAGTATTTGAATCAAGTAATTGTATTATTCCGATTTTCACCTTTTTAACGGACTTAGCACAATTAATACCTAAAATATCCCTGGAAAGGAACTACGAATTATCAAAATTTCATTAAAACTACATTTTCACTGCAGGTGTTGAAAAACAGAAAAACCTAGAACATCACCGGAACCATGCACACCATAGGTCAGATTCTCTTTTAAAATTATCGAATGCACTCATAAAAATGCGTCTCAACCATTTTAGAGAAATTTCAAAACCATAGAGATTCAAGCACGTACATTCCCATTCAATTTCTCATAGAAACTCAAAGACAAAGAAAGAACACAACAAATATGCACAATCAACTCGGCAACCAATCTCGCTAGCATCCTAGAACTCAAATTCAGCTATTAAAACGGATAAAACCGCTAATTCGAAAACTTACAATACAAAAATAGAGAGAGGAAAAGTAGATCAGATCAGATACCCGAAGTAGGTGATTGAGGCGGTGGAGGAGATCTCTTACGCGGAGCCTCTGGTGAAGAGACGTAAGATGACTCAGTAGACTCCATTTCCAGTTATTATCTTCTTCTTCCCACTCTCCTGAAAGAAAACAAATTAAGAAAACCCAATCAATCATATCAAAGCAAGCACAAATCGGACAATCAGTAGACTCACAATGCCAGCAAAGAGAAAGAGGAGAAAGAGGAGTAGAAGAGAAAAGATACTGCGGAATGTAATGGGGATAGAAGTGAGGAATTAAGGAGGAGATTACGGTGGCGCGTGATAATTAGGCGGTGAGCTGCGGGAGAAAGAGTTGTTTTTGTGTATCTGTGCGTCTCTGCAGATTGCAATATAAGCTGATTAGGCGGTTATTTTGTTCTCGCCATCCTCTCTGTGTGTTTAGCTGTGGACTGTATTTTTATTTGATCTAAAAACTATTATTGATATTTTATTTATTTCATTACAAGAAGTAACCATTATCTTATCTGTTGCTTTTATTTTATTCATCAGCTCTTTAACCACGTTGTAGCACGACCCACGCACAAAAAGAAGTTATTTTCTTCGTTTCTATTTCAGACACTGAGAAATAAAATTCTAACCTTCCAATTTGTAACCTACCCGTTCCTTGCCTATGTCTTTCCTAGTACTTTCAGTCAAAATAAAACTTGATAAATTAATAAAAAAATTTAAAGTAATAATTATTTATGGCCTACCAATCAAAAACTAAAATAACAACTTTATCATGAGAAATATTTTTTTAATTGTAGGTTAAAAGAAAAATTATAACTTGATATTTCTTAAAAATTGAAATGTTTTCATTTCAAATACATTATAAATCTGTGAAAGAGTTTTAAATACTAAATTTACCTTTTTCCGATAAAAATGATTGATTCATTTATGACCGGGTTAGTTTATGTCAAGTCAGTTATGTTTAATTGAAAAATAGATCAATCAATTTAACTTACATCGAATGTACAGAATATGATTGTAGGTGCTAAAAACTTTCAAGTACCAAGTGGAATATTTTTCCACTCAACTAGGAATATTCCCTCCTCAATAGATTTTGGGTGATTAACTTAATTTCAAAAGCTTTGAGAATTTGTTCAGAACTTCATAGTCAAATAGATTGCAAGAGCATAGTGGGACTGTGTATGGTGAGAAATGATCGGTATGCGATTATGAAATGTCAAAATATACTTAGTCGTAGTTTCATCAGGACTAGACATTCATGAAATGAATAGATTAGCATGTGTCATCTTACTCTCATCTAAATAGCAGATCTCCCATGCTAAAGGGTGGTGCCTAAAGTTAACACATGGATATATTAGGGAATACATTAGAGTCCGCTATAAGAATCCACTGGGTGCTTTATATCATGTGTTAATGTTTCCTTATTGCAATAGCAATACGAGTATCCTTGGACATAAGATACAAGTTATCTTATTTATGTGTTGAAATACTTTGGGCCATACCTATGTTCCTAAAGATTGGATGCCATGGATGATTACGGGTATAGTTGATGTTTGTCTGTTGGTAACCTGAATAGTAAAGATGGAATCCATCACTCCAGATATCAAAATATATAGGATTTACACCTTGGCCACTTGTTAAAGGTGATACAATTGGAAACCTCTTATCAAAGTATGTGTTCATAGGATAGGATCCTAATCAACACATTAATATGATTGAGTTGTGTACTTAGTAGCAAGACTAAACTAGTAGGATAGCCTCTTAGATTATTAGTGGGCTAACACTATACTTGAGCCCAAGAAACTAGATGGTACTTAACCTTGATGGAAAGAGTGAATTGTATTGAATACTACTGCAGAACTGGGATCAAGTCACATGCCTTTGCTAGAGAGTCATCTATGATCGATTGGACAAGTACTCCGAGCTAGTCATTTCCTTGGGAGGATGTTGAGTTGGATTAAACTTTGGTTGCTCAACATTACAAGATCCTATAAAGTCACAAACTTAGAGCTATCATCGAGCCAAGTAAAGAACTACTAGATAAAGTCTAAACTATAAAATAAAAATGGTTGGACAATTTCACTAGTTGGAACAATGTACCAAAAATAATGGAAGGGGAATACGAGCAATCAAGAACCATGTAGTAGGGTCCGCAAGTACAGGTTACTATGTGGACCACTCAAGTAGGGCTACGAAAGTGTTGTTTGACAACACTTGAGGAAGGCTTATGGGTGGGCCTTGGAAGCGCTGTTGTGAGCGGGTGGTTCTTTCGCAAGTTTTGAAAGACTTTTAAAGAGGGTTGAACTTTGTGGGGCACGTATTTACCCATTTCTTTGGTTATGAAAACCTTTTTTGTTTTGAAAGTTTTCACTTAAACTTATTTAAGAAATATTTCTTTTATTCCTTAAATATGATGAAATCAAGAAAGATCGTTTTTAATTCGATTTTCCCATAAATAAAAAATAATGATAAAAAAAGTTAATACTTCATTTTATTGAAAAGAGTCGCCACCAGATTTAGCTCCATCGGGAATTGTGTATACTAATCCATGATCAGATTTTTATACCTTGAAAAATAGAGTTTCTACGTTGGGATATAATAGTTACTAATTTTATTTGAAAATTGAGAAATATGACTTAAGAGATTTCGATAGAGTAACGACCCTACTTAGGATTTCCCATAGAAACCTAGGTATAGTTTTCCCTTAATTCGGGAACTCGGTCTTCACCTGCAAGCTCGTTCATACATATTAATATATTTTATTGAAAAATAATGATAAAACAGTTATAATTGGCTCTTTATACCAATATGCAATGTGATATGAAAAATAACATAATTGAAAGTGGGTTAAGAGCCAGTTACCCTCAGTTACCTTTTCGTTTATCCAAGATGACATGAGAGCCAGTTCAGAACCGAATCTGTCTTTTAAGTTGTTAAAAATTTGACCAAAAATAAAATAAAAGAAAAAAGTTTATGGAGTGTCTTTGTTCAAGTTACGGCTATAATCTCGTGATAACTTGATTCAAATCAAAGCTTGAATGATTTGAAATTGATTAAACCTTGAAAGGAGAAAACTAGTTAAATTTTCTCTGGGAAAGTCGAGAATCGAAAAGTTGTACGAAATTGGAAGTGAGGACTTCCTTTTGTAGCATGAAGGTAATTAGCCCGCGGGCTAATTAACTGCCTAGCCCAAATCCTTGAAAAACGAGGAAGCTAGCGCTAGGCTCTAGATAGATAATTAGCCCGCAGGCTAATTACCTAAAGGAACCAAATCCCCCAAATCAATTGAAGCTAGGGCCCCATAGGTAATTAGCCTTGTTGGCACGGTCCGCTTAGACCCGATGAGAAAATTTATCAATTTTGAATTACAGGAATGATACGAGCCGTTCGGAGTCGAGTTATCGTACGAATTTATTGGTAAATTTTTGAAACTGAAAAATCGCATTTATGGAAGTCCGATTTTGTAAAACGGACCGAAAACTCGCGAAAAATAAAAACCCAGTCGAACTGGGCCTTGACCTACCCCCTAGGCTCCCCGGATTTGGGGGATTCTGCCCCCACTGGTAATTAGCCCGCGGGCTATTTACCTAGGGGGTAGCCTTCCCCTTTTTCCAGGAAGCTAGGGGGATACCCCCTAGCTAGGTAATTAGGCGGATGGCTAATTACCCATTTTCTATAAAAGGAAATGCCCAGCTTCCCATTTGAGCAAGGTTCGTTTCCCGAATAGCTCCAAAGCTATTTTCGTTAGTTTTCGCTTCGAAACGCGTCAAAACTTTGCCGAATTCAAGTTTCTTTATTCAAAATATCTCAAGCTTCGATTTGAGTCAAGTTTCCCATGGAAATTCTAGACTTAAACTCGTCAAAACTCGTTCTAAATCAGTTTTATTCGAGATTATAGCCATAACTCGAGTCAAAACATCTTCAAATCGCTTTCATCACTTTCTTTTTCAACTTTTCTCAAAGCTTCTCATTAAATCTTGACAAACTCGGTCCCATACCGGCTCTCACATCATCCTGGAATAACAAAAAGGTAAGTGAGGGTATTGGCTCTAAGTCTTAAAACTTTTATTTTCATTTTTCTTATATTCAAAACTACATGCTCGAGTAAAGAGCCACTAGAGCTGCTTTATTATTTTAATTTTCAATAAAATGTGTTAATATGTATAATCGAGTTTGCAGGTAGAAATCGGATTTCCCACATTAGGGGAAACTCCGTCCGAATGATGAGGGAAAATCTCAAGTAGAGCCATTACTCTGTCGAAATTCCGGCTCAATTTTATTAGTTTATTAAGCTGTCGTAATGCCGGAATTATCATTCAGGTCATAATTCTCGATTTTTGAATAAATCAGTAACTATTATATCCGAACTTAGAATCTCAACTTTTCAGGTATAAAAATCCTACTACGGATCAGTATACCACATTTCCCAATGGAGCTGAACCGGTGACAACTTTTTTTTCGTAAAATAAGGTTTTAACCTTATTTTACTATTTTTATAATTATTTTAAGAAAATCAAGTTGAAAATGATTTCTCTTAAATAAATTTACTCCCTAGAGAGCAAACACCTCTTCTTCTTTAAAAAACCAAACCCGGGCGAATTCGCGCCTCTCGCAGTTCGACCCACCGTCTTCATTAAAACCGTTTTCCAACCTTCCGAAAAGGACCGCTCGCTTACAGTGACGAGTCCACTGGGGACATTCGATTTTATTAAAATCAATGTTTTAATAAAAAGTAAATTTTTGATATAATAATGAATTTTATGTAAAAATCGAGAATTATGGCCTTTTATGATGAGATTGTTATTACGCAAAATTTTAGGGTTGCATTTGCATGTGCATATTTCACCCTTCAACCAATTTAGGTATCTTTTGGTGAAGTATCACTTAAGTTTTCTTAGGGCTTGGGGATATGGATCTGATCACACCCCTTGCGTAACATACAAAGGACTTTGATTCGCATAGGGTCAAAGTACCTGAATATATTATATGTGGAAAGAGTTACTTTGCTTCATTTTAGGGTCATCGAACTTCAGTACACAAACACGCAGGGTACCCATTTCGCACCCTTGACTGAGACCGAAGCCCAGCATATAGATGAACCATAGATACTTTTCCTCAGGTTCACCTTAAACCCTGTGAGAACGCGAGCAGACTTCACTAGTCCCCTGTTGATATAAAAGCGAAGTAACCAAATGGAGGATAAGGGCGGTAGGCACTATCTAACCGTTTGGTCCTTGTGCAAGTTTTATATATGACATTAAAATGTAGAACTTGTGCATAACATCATGATTGTATGAAAAGCTAACCATATCTTAATGCAGCCATGATATTATTTGTTAGGAAAATGGGTTCTAATATGCCTAGCATACGCAGCGGAAATTTAAAAATTTTCCTAGCCTAGGTTCACCTTAATGTGCATAATTGAATAAAGCATGCTATGTTCATTATTTACTCAGAATAAACAAGTATTCTCTAACTCAGTTCCAAACTAATTAAAGCAATACTTAATCTTAGTCTAAGCCTAAGCATGGCAATTCTAAATATTAGTTCTAAACTAACTATAGAATTCCTAACTTATAACCTAACTAAGCATGCATAAATTCTAAATAAATAATAAACAATAAATAAATAAATAAATAAAAGAGAAAGGAAAAAAAGACCTATGTGTTGAAGACCTCCAAGCTCTTCTCAATGCTATGCGTATCCACATGAGAAGCTCGAACAAAAACCAAAGGGGAAAAACTTTCACTAGTCGAGTCGGTGCTAGCCAACTCGCCATGTATTATGATTGATGATGGCTTTGCTCTTAACATTTATCCTAGGCAGATACTCCCAATGCTTGGTTTAAGTGAAGAAGCATTGAAGAAATCAATGGCGGTCATAAACGCTTATGACGATTCAAAGAGAGCAGTTATTCGTACCTTTGAGACAGAAGTAAATTCTGGTGAAATTTCATCTTTTATCTTGTTTACAATCATTGATATTCCGACAACTTTTTCCCTATTGCTTGGTCGTCCATGGTTCCATGCCTTAGGAAGAGTACCATCTACCTTGCACAAAAAGTAAAGATTCCATTTAGAGGAAAAGTTGTCACCTTGGAGGTAGATAAAGAGTCCACTATTGGGGCACTTACCATCATAGAGAATAATATGAGAGGCTTTACGATAGCTGCTATAGGAGATGGACAAAATGACTAGCAGTAGGAGCATTGGAGCCCGTGGATTAAGAAATACATGAAGCACCATACTCTTGGAACCGGACTCGGGCACAAAGTCAGGGTATACCCACTTTCAACATTGGACGAGGAGAATTGTGTCCCGCAGGTCTGGGATACAAAGGACCAAGATGCCTTAAAGGCAAGCTTTCAAGATAAAATGGCTTCAGGTGAGCAAAACAAGGTCCTTATGATGGGACACCGAAACCTGTTACCCATATGTTGCAGACTCAGCCTAGATTTGAGATCTTTTATGACATTGTGGATTTCAACAAGTATGGAATGGGATCAATAACCGACATGATCAAAAGCACAGAAATAGTGGAACAAACAATGAATCTTGTCAACATTGACACTGACAAGGTCATTGGAGAAGTTAATCATCCAATACAAGGTGACGAGAAAAGAGTTAAGAGAAGTCCTGATGTGTCGTCCAAAGAAGAGAAAATTTTCGGAATACTTGCAAAAAGACTCAAGAACCAATTGAATCTTGTTGAAGAAACTGAGCTATAGTTGGACCAGACGGATAAGGGGAAAGCAAAAATGGAGATCGACGATGATGATGAGGAGATTGTTATGATGCCAGTAGAACAAGCATCCGCAAGTTTGGTAATCATAGAAGAAGAGCCGACTCCAATAGAAGAGGATGAGTTCTTTATCTCCTTGTCTGATGTTTTTGAAATGAATAATGTTGCTTTTAACGCATTCAATAAAAGTGAAAGCTTTGCTTATTGGGATTGTGTTTCTAATTGTGATTCCATGCATCCATTCTAGCATACATCTACCATTTTCAATATTAACAATGATGTAACTAAAAAAATAAATTTAAACACAGAGGAAAATCCTAAAATGGTATTAATTTCCAATAAATTATCCATCAAATAAGAGAGAGAGTTAATAAAAGTATTAAAAGAGCACATTACTGCTTTTGCTTGGTCATATGACGATATGGCCAGTGTTGATCGACACATTGCTGAACACAGGATACCAACCGACCCTAAAATCTATCCTGTCAAACAAAAGATGAGATGTTTGCACACTGAATGGGTCGAAAAAGTTAAAGAAGAAATTTCAAAAAAAATCAAAGCCAAGTTCTTGGAAGTAGTTGAATACCCTACATGGCTTGCAAATGTGGTTCCTATGGCTAAGAAAGATGGCAGAGTTAAGGTATGTGTTGACTTTCGTGATTTAAATAAGGCCACACTGAAAGATGATTTCCTGCTTCCGAACATTGATGTCATGGTTGATAGTGCTGCAAGAGCCACTATGTACTATTTCATGGATGGTTTCTCGGGATACAATCAGATATTGATGAATGTATTTGACAAATTCAAAATGACTTTCATCATAGAATGGGGAACGTATTGCTACCGTGTTATGCCATTTGGATTAAAGAACTCTACGGTAACCTATCAATGAATCGTCACCACTCTACTCCATGACTTAATCCATAAAGAAGTGGAAGTATACGTGGATGACATGCTAGTCAAATCTGACACCCCGGAAGAACATCCCGCTATGTTAAATAGTTTTCTTACTAGAATAGAAAAATATAATCTATGCCACAATCCGAAGAAGTTTGTTTTCGGTGTAACCACGGGAAAACTACTTGGCCACATTATTAGCCAGCATGGTATAAAAATGGATCCCGATAAGATCAAGGCCATACAAAAGATGCCCACTCCTAACACTAAAATGAAGGTTAGGAGCTTCTTAGGATCACCCAGTATGTTAGTCGTTTCATAGCACGGTTGACTATTATTTGTGAACCTATGTTCAAGCTTCTCAAGAAGCAACAATTAGTTGAATGGAATGAAAAATGTCAAGAAGCTTTCGATAAGGTCAAAGCTTTTTTGGCAAGTCCACCTGTTTAAAAACCCCCTATTCCATGGAAGCCTTTGATCTTGTATTTTGCCATCGAGGAGACCTCTATATGGGCAATGTTGGTACAAGAACATGATGATAAAAGGCAACATGCCATCTATTACTTTAGTAAGAAGTTGCTTGAATATGAGTCACGCTACATAATAGTGGAGAAGACATGTGCCGTCATGGTCTAGCTAACGAAGAAACTTCGACACTATTTCCAATCTTATCTGATACAAGTTGTGGCCAAAGTAGACCCGATGAAGTACCTTTATCAAACACCTTCTCTGAAAGGCAAGTTATCCAGGTGGCTATTACTACTCTCTGAGTTTTATTTTGAGTATGTAACCAAGAACGTCATTAAGGGAAGGGCAATGTAGAATTCCTAGCAAGTCAACCATTGGAGTCTAAATATATTAAGAACTTAGAATTCCTAGATGAGCAGCTGGTCATTGTATCGAAAGATTCAAGGAGATGGGAAATGTATTTTGATGGAGTTGTGAACAAAAGAGGAGCAGGTCTATGAGTCATCATCATCACACCCCAAGGGGCAATAATACCATTATACAAGCATATGGAATTTGTTGTCACTAATAATGGGGTAGAATATGAAGCTTATTTATTCGGCATGACACCCTGATGCACTTGAAACCCGATAATATCAGAGTCATTGGTGATTCTGCTTTAGTAATAAAACTTATCACATGAGATTGGGAGCTAAAAGAAGAATCCTTTAGACCATATCTGGTAGTTGTATGGAGGAAGGCGTCAAGGTTCAGTGAATGTGAATTTCACTACTTGCCTAGGGAAGAGAATAAAATGGAAAATGCATTAGCAACCCTAGCATCCATGTGGGAAGGACCTCAAGATTAACCAATGAAGCCTCTCATTCTAGAGATGGCCAAAGCCCCATTTTATGTTTCGATAGTGGAAGCTGAAAAAGGGACAAAAGAACAGTGATAAGCTAATATTGTCAGACATTTGGAAAATGGAAGCTACCCCGAAAGAGCCATAGATTCACACAAGAACATATTGAGAAGATTATCTATTCAATTTTGCTTGATAAATGGAGAATTGTTTAAAAGATCTTCTGAAGGGTTGTTATTGAAATGCTTAACACAATAAGAAGCTGTAGCAATCATGAAGGAGGTACATTCAGGGGAATATGGTCCACATATGAATGGAATCATGCTAGCCAAGAAAATTCAACGCATACGTTATTTTTGGTTAACTATGATGGTTGATTGCATTCAGATGGCCAAATCTTGCCATGACTGTTAAATCCACGGGGATATCAGTCATCTTCCCCCTAAAGAATTACAAAGTTTGACTATGCCTTGGCCATTTTCAGCATGGGGTATTGACGTCATTGGAGAAATAAGACCCTCTTCGACAAATAGACATCAGTTCATAGTTGTGGCTATTGATTACTTCTCCAAATGGGTGGAAGCAGAATCTTATACAAATATCACAACCAAGAAGATGGCTCGATTAATTGAAAGGCACATTCTTACACGATTTGGTATCCCACATCATATAGTTATGGATAATGGGGTCCAATTCAAAGGTGATACTGCTGATATGATAGAGAAATACGGTATTGAACACCATCATTCTTCACCTTATCGACCACAAGCTAATGGAGCAATGGAAGCAGCCAATAAGTCAATTAAGAGAATTCTTTCAAAGATGGTTGTTAGTTATCGAGATTGGGAAGATCATTTACCATTTGGGCTTTGGGGATATCGGACCACCATTCGAACTCTAAGGGGACAAACCCCTTTCTCTTTGGTGTATAGAGCAGAGGCGGTGCTTCCAGCAGAATTAGGAATTAGATCTTTAAATGTAGCTCTCAAAGCAAAGCTATCAGAGGATTAGTGGGCAAAATCTACGTGTGACGAGCTCAATTTGATTTATGAAAGACATTTGAAGGCCCTGAGCAATCTCTGGATGTACCAATAGCGCATGGCAAGAGTATACAACAGTAAGGTCAAATGGCAAAGCTTACCATTAAAAACTGGGGATTTGGTCTTGAAACAATCCCAGAAAATGCATATTGGGATGGCCCGTATATGGTAAAGAAAGTTCTCAGTAAAGGAGCTGTGAAAATCATGGACATGGAGGGGAATGAGTTCGTCAACCCAGTTAATCGAGACAAGCTGAAACACTACTTCATGTAAAAAGATATAATAATATATATACGTATGAATGAAGTTTGTTAAGAACTAGTGAGGCTTCTTAGGCAAAAATAAAGACTAGAAAAATTGGAGAGAAAATGTCTTTGGTAAAATCCATCTTAGGAACCTTAGACAACAACTGATAATAATTGAGAATCTATTACCATTTATTTTCTGTGCTCAAATGAAATTTCTTTCATGACATTATTGTTATAGAATGAAAAGTTATACGTGTG